>APFE030252774.1:0-32305 GCA_000404065.3 Pinus taeda | reverse complement strand
TGTATATGGTTAATGTACATCTGATCCTACATTATTTGTGAATTTAGATCCTTGTTTCTTGCATAGTAGTATGTTGTTATGATTCTACAGGTCCCTTTTGAAGCTGAGCAGACAAAGAGCGAGCAGCAAAACTCTATCAAGAAGGAGACTGAATCGAGCGCAAGACTCAGGTTGGCCATCTTGGTTCTCCTCTCATCTATTTTCATAAAAGGAATCAACAGTAGACTTTGATTGTTTGTTTCTAAGATAGCCACACATCTTAGTGGGAATAGCAGCATCCATGTGGACACTATTCACGTATAACAAGAACACATAAAACACATATACACAGAGACTTTCCCCTGGATCCCAAAATCAGGACTACCAGCTTGATTTTTCATTATGTTCCTTTCAATGTTACAATACATATTTTTACATGCTGAAGCATCCAATACCATGGACCAAAAACCATCGCATCCAATACCATGGACCGAAAACCATCACGTCCAATACCATGGACCGAAAACCATCGCGTCCAATACCATGGATCAAAAACCATCACGTCCAAAAAACATGTGCAAAAATCATGCACAAAACCATAGGTGGGTCTGCGCAACCTAACATAGGGTCCAAAACCAAAATTTTCCATGGCACTGCCCCGGACCCCACAAAGTGGGGTTACGGGTGCCCTTCGAAAGATAAGATCAAAGAACCATGGGATGCACTTGGTGAAGAGAATACATCAAGATCAGAGATCGAGAGGGCTCCCTCATGGTTACCATCAAATCCTCCATGTATTCAAGAGAAAAATAAAAAAAACAAGGAAGATGTGAAGGTCATGGTAGAAGAAGACATGAAGAATGATCCAAATCAACAAAAGTACCAAGGACATCACAACTATATTGAAACATGGTTCCAGACAGTCCCTAAGTTGCAGCATCAATCTCTTCCTCAACTATGCTTGATCCTTTCAAAGTTAAATCATTTGGCCTCTGAAATCTAGGTACATGTCAAAGCATATATTTCAAGCCTCTACATCATTTAGTTTATCATCTTGATGTGCACATGGCTCCATTGCAAGTATTCTTATACTTGAAAGTGATTTTTCTTTTCAAATACGGCAGGGTACGAAAAAAATGAAAAATAAGAGAAAAAGTAAAAAACTAAGGTGAAGACCTCCTCGGAGGCGCCTCAGATTGGCTCATTTATTGAAAACCTCCATGAGGCAGTCAATGGGTTGGAAAGAAGAAAAAACGAGAAAAATATCCTAGGCAAAAACCTCCTTTGAGGCACCTAGGCATACCTACTAGTTGAAAACATCATTGAGGCGGCTAGTAGGCCTAGAAAAAAGGAAAAAGAGAAAAAATAAATAAAAATCCTTGCTCCATGCATGCATGTACTCTCCAACATATGCAAGCAACAAGAACAAGTTGGTACCAAAAGGAAAATTGGTCAATCCTAGTCAAAAGAAGTCAAATTTTGACTTTCTCCTACTTCACTCAAATGCTCCAACATGGCCAAGGCCATGCCAATGCATCACCTCATCTATTCTCACCATCCACCCATCATTCTCAAGATTCTATCACTCATTTTCCTTGTTGTCCTAAAAAACCACAGGATGCTCTGTTTTACTATAGGATACAAAAATACATAGAGAAGAATTTTTTTTTTTCCCCTAACTTGAAAATAGTGCATCCATTTAAAAAACTGTTTCATGTGGAGATGCATATGGATGATGGTAACATGCTCAAGCAATTTCAGCAAATTCTAGTGCACGGTTACCAAGAAATTGGCCTTCATCACCTTCATCCATTTTTTCATTTTCTCAATATTTGTGCATCCATTTAAAAAAAAGTTTCATGGGGAGATACATATGGATGATGGTAACGTGCCCAAGCAATTTCAGCAAATTCTAGTGCACAGTTTCAAAGAAATTGGCCTCCATCACCTTCAACCATTTTTAATTTTTCTCAAGATCCATGCATCCATTGACCAAAATTTTTCTATGGGGAGGTGCATAGTGATGATGGAAACATGCTCAGAAAATTTCAGGGCAACCCAGTATACCCTTTGGGAGATATGAGCAAAACAAGAGTTCCTGTAGGAATTCCTGTAGTAGTTGATCCCATAGAAGTCCAGGACCAACAGAAAGGGACAACATATACAGCTCAACTCCAGCAAAAGAAGAACCTGTAACAACACACAACAACACATCAGTAAGTAGAGATAGCATGCATGAAGAAAAATAAAGGCATGCAGTAGAGAGAGCCACATCACCTCACACCAAATACATTCGAATCACAGATAAGTAACTAAATCGCTCCTCTATTTGCATTTGTGTAATTAGAAGTCATGCAAAAGAAATGAGATGGTTGAGGTTGAATGAGGGAAAGGTGGCCAGTTAACTTGGCCACCTTCATCTAGTTGCCTCCACTCATCCAAGATGTCACCCACATGTGCACATAGTCAACTCCAGCCCAAGATGCCAAGGACAAGTAGTGGAGGAAGTGTGAACTCTGATGCAATGATGGGAGATGATTATGAGGAAAAGCCATGATGATAAGGCAGGTGGGGACCAATAGTAATATGACCAAGGTATACCTTGCCAACTCACCCCTCATCACCGAAAATATCCATAAAGGGTAGTAAGTACTCCTCCCCGAGCATTCTCACCACCTTTTCCTTCATTCTCTCCTTGTAACTTAGCTACAATAGTCTCCTTGTGCCCCCATAGCCTCGTAACCATCGTCCTCCATCGATCTCTCCCATATTCTTGCTCTCGGCATTTTCTATAGGAGCACCTACAAGAAATCTACAGGAGGGACAATATGCTTCTATAGGAGGGGTAGTGAGTCATTTTGAATGGAGAAAACTCGATTTTTTGCACGATTTTTGGTTTAAAGAAGTGTTATCACTCAGGTTGTTCCCTAGCTCCAGGAGGGAATACGACCGAGGTAACCACTAACCAATATTTCAGCTGCAAATCCTAGCCAACCTGCAACTAGAGAGGGCTCTCTCTTTGTGATTTAGATTTGTTTGATTGTATATTAGGCTAGTTCTTAGGTACAAGTTTTGTTTGGTTTTTGGAAGATGACATTCAGTAGACCAAGGCAGTAAGTTGAGAGAAGCTCAGACCATTGGGTTGATGTAGTCTAATGGGAATGAAACTTTGGGATGGTCTCTTTGGCAATAAGACAACTACAGAGCAAGATAATTAAACCTGGAACAACTTTGAAGCTAAAATAAGCTGAAATGAAGTCAAGGAATGAAAGGAAATCAAGAATCTTTCATTTTGTTGACAGAGGAAAATTGTATAAACATTATCAGGGAGCAGTTAAGAATTCCTTGATGATATTTAGACTGAAAGAACCAGGGAGACAAGAGCAATCAAGAATTCTTGCCTATGCTAGTCCTGTGGAAAGCATAAAAAATTACAGGAATTGAACACAGAGTACAATAAAGTAGATTCTGGGTTATCCTTCTTTCCTATAACTTAGAACTTGATATTTAGATGATAAGTAAGACACAAATATAGTAAAATAAGAGTACAAAAGACTTATTGATTAATGTATTAACACAAGAATTCTGCAATATATCCTTTTTCCATCGATTCCACGACAGTAAGCTCACCAACAAAGCATTCCAACAATTTTTATTTCTGAAGAGTTCTCAAAAACATACAGCGCCGGTCTAGAATGATATTCACCAGCCAACAATAATACATATCTTTAGCAAGTATTTATAGAAGTTTTACAAAATATCCCATAGGTAAATATCTGGACATAAATTTATCCATCTACTCTGGCAGGAGCCATAACTAATGTGGGAAAAAGCCGCGCAGCAATAACTGAGGAAATAAATGCGCTTTACTAGCTGCTGTAGGTGTCATGTTTGTTTTTGACCCTTTGACTCTGATAGTTGGTTGATGACCGCATTGCTGATGTGCTGTCTTGTTGTGCTATGCTTTTCCATCTACGTTTGAGCCTATTTATCTTGGCGCAAATCTTCTCCTCGGCTGATTTGATTTTCCCTGACATTTCCTTTTCAAATATAAATGCAAATACTTTTCAAAAAAGGAGAACTCAACTTATTTTGGCAGGACTTCCAGCATGCTCTGCCACCACTGATCTGTTGGTAACTAATGTTTTCTTAATTTGAGCAATATCTCATCAGCTTCAGTGTACCTGTAATAATTTGGCCATACTGGAAAGAGATGTGCTACCTCATGTTCAATAAAAAACAAATCTTCCAGTCTATCATATAAACTTTGCCCTGTGGGAGGGACTGTTTCTTCTGTGCTACTCGATGATGCTGTAATCTGATTTTGCACACAGGTATTTAGACTATGAGCATATTGTTCTTGCTTTATCAGCTTCCCACTGCTAGTAACCAAGCTAGGAAAACCTTTGCATTGTAACATTGAAAATTTATGTTTGAAGGCTTAAATATTTGCCTACATTTCCTGGCATTTTCTTTCTATTGTTTGTACACAATTTCTCATAGTTAGCACCTTTTTAACTCTTAAAATAGTTTCTGTTCTGTTATGAATGTCCAGGGATGCTAACTATTCACCGGTATGAGTATTCAAAAAATGGATCATCTGGTTGGCCTGCTCAGGTTTATCGGCCAATAATACCCTAGCCTTATGAGTTTCATACTGAGCCACTCCTATCAATTCTATCTGATCAAAAATGGTTTGTATTGCTAGCCACTGATCAGCAATAGCTTTGCCAATCTTATCCCACAAAATTGTTTTTATTTCAGTCAGGGTTCTATGGAGAGTAAGGTCCTTCTCCAATGCCTTTATTTTGTTCTCTAGGGCCTTTACTTCCCTGGTCTTCTCGGCAATAGTCATCTTTGACTTGTCATCACTAGCCTCAATTTTGGCTACTTTTTCCTTGGTTTCCTTCATTTCTACCATCTGTAATTCCAAAGCCTTGATTTCTTTCATCATACCTTCCATGCTTAAACTGGCCTCTTACAATGCACTTGTTGTAGCTGTTGTTGAAGTTGAGGCACCTGCTGCTGAAGTTGGATGCATGGGAGGTGCTGCTGTAGTGACTGTTGTAGGAGGAGCTGTGATTATTGGAGCTGTTTGGGATGGTTGAGGGGCTAACTCTGGTTGTTTCCCTTGTTGAGCCTCTTCCAATGCTTTATCTCTGTCCAACAGCCTTTGGTTCATCCTCATGAGCAGGCTGACCACATCCTCTACTTCCTGTTGTTGTGCCACCTCTGTAGTTTTAGGATGTATGGTAGCTGGCATCTTTAATTGTCTTCTCAGGGCTGCTATGTCCTCCTCCTTTTTCCTGATCAAGGCATGTGCGCCTTTGGGATCCTTGGGATCATGTCCCAACTCTATAATAATCTCTTCCAAGGATATTATCCTAATATCCTTAGCCAATGAGGAGGCTTTCTCCAGCTCTAGTTGGGCAGAAGTATTATACAAATAATTCTGCAATCTATGGGCCATTAGAGCCTTATCTACTAGGGTGGAGTATACCATTTCTCTAGCCTGTTTATGCAACTCAATCTGGTCTATTGGATGGTGTCTTTGGCAAGGAACTCCAGATTGGTTTTAATATAATCTACAGCTGATTGTGGCTGCTTTATAGTGGGTCTGAAGTGACTAAGAGTCATCTTCCCTGCTTGCATGTCATAGGCTGCCATCAGCCTTTGTTGATTTGTAGGGGCCATTCTCATTAATTGATTGTAAAGTTGAAACCTTATTGGCTCGTTTCTAGCTTTGATCTCAGTGAATGGTCGTTTGATATCCGAGCCCTACCTGGTATGCTATTTGGAGGATGAAACCTCCCCACCTGGTTGTCTCTCTTGCTCCTGCTGAAAGGAGCTAGATGATGTTTCCAAAATAGGAGGGATCTGCTGTTCGGAAGTTCCCTCACGCCTGATATTGCCTGTAATTTATTTAGTAATCTCCTCCTCGGAATAAGGGTTTAGCCTATGTCTTTTCTCACCTTGCTGGTCTGTGGATGCCCCTGTAGGTGTTTCTTCCATTCTGTCCCTCTTTTTAGCTCTTTCGTCATTATGAGGGCTTTGCAATATAGGGATCTCGGCTGCCTTTTGTTGCGTTGAAGGGCCTTGTTCTTGACCCTTTTCCTGATTTGTGGATGGTTGCTCTTCCATTGTACTTTGTTGTTTTGAATGCTCAATTTCTTTGCCTTTCCCTACAGGTGAAATGGCTTCTTTAGCTTGTTGTTGTGGAGGTGTAGTAGCTGATGTGCTTGCTCCAATATGTTGAGGCTGTGTTAAGGTGACCTATGCAAAATATTCCAGGTCAATTCTTTTCTCATGTTCTTTCATATCTTTTTCTAATATTTCTTCTTCAATAAGCTCTTCATCATCTAATGTGCCCTCTACCCATTCTTGTCGATTAGCATATTCGTCAATGTGGGGGATTGACTGGTGCACATACCCTGAAAGCCTGTGTTTGATTCTTCTAAGGCTTATGAAGTGTTCAGGGTCATATGATGCCTAAAAGAAGCTTTGTTTCAGCATGAGCTCTTCGCTTAGTATATTGCCTACATCCTTCCAGGCTTCTTCCCTTTTATTAAAAACAAAAGGACCCAATTGATTTCTGATTTTAAGCTATGCTTTCTTGTTTTTCCCATGGAAATGAGTCAAATCTGCACTATTGAATTGCCTGAAATATTCCAAGGCAAAAAGTCTCATGGGGACATATCTTGTAGCTTATACGGAGGCAGCTCACACCCATAAATTTTGATCACTGTGTGGTTTTGGTAGAAGTACCAATCACCAATGTTGTAGCCCTTTGAAAGATGTAAGATTCTTTGCATTTCAGCAGTGAGTCTACCAGGAGGAGTCATCATCAATAGGCAAGTGGCTGGGTAGATGAACATGTCAACAAACTCACAATATGTGTAGGGAGAGAGGTGGACTTCATGGAAAACTAAGGTCCAAAAGATAACAGATCTTCTCTCTCCTTTTGAGTCTAGTCTCTTGAGAGGAACTTTGAAACTATCAGGGTGATAGTACAACAATAGATGGTAAATGTAGGAGGTATACTTAAACACTCTTTCTCTCTCCATCATCATGAATTGCTCATGTATTTTGTTTGCTATGAAGGTGGCATAGTCATACATGACAGCAGGGGGCTGTCCTGGAGTGAACATGGTTAATACCAGAAACGCAGTTTCATCCACAATTTCTCCGGTTTTGCATCCTAGAATTTAGGAAATCATATCTACCATGAGCCTGCCTGTTTCATTGAACGAGACTTGATGATAGGGTGGAGGATGATCGGCCTGGCACTGTGGTTCCATAAAAAACTGACCTACCCTTGATATTTCTTAACTAGAGAGCTTTGCACCCTTATCAAGCAGAAGTTTCATTGTAAGAGGATCCAGAGGCTAAGGTGGCTCAAAGTTCAACATTTCATTTATGGATTGAGGAGTGATGTAGAACAACACAGACCCATCTAGAGTGAGGATTTCTCTCTGTGTGGGGTCATAGTTTGCATGACACAGATGGATGAAGTCAGGCAACACATTCACTGATGGGAGGTAGTAGATGGGCATACTAGATTGCCAGATTCCTAGGATATCAGTGTTATTGCTGTAATTGCTTCTGAATTGACATACAGTTTTGAGGTGAGGCTTGAGGCCCATCATGTCCTTGATTTGGAAGTCCTTGTCTGCTAAAGGTAACCACTCTAAATCCATGTGTGGAGCATTCAAGGGAGAAATGTTGAGAGCCACTGGAGCCTCCATGTTTCAACTGTTTGTGTTTTGATTGTAGCAACAACAGGAAATAGGACTCTAGCTGTGAGGCTTTTGTTAGGTTTTTTGGAGACTGAGTTTATCCAGAACTAGCCTCACTGTGTACAATCTATGGTAAAACAACAAATTTAGAGAATTTAGACAAGTTTTTTGAACGAATTCGCCGGACTCATAAACTCTGTGAGTTAGCTGCAGAGGGAATAGGATTGATTTTTAACCAAATAAGCGGAATTTTGTAGAAGATTTTGACAAAGGGAGTCGATGCATGGGTTGCTTGCAGATTCTATGGACGAAAAACGACCTTGAAATTTATTTTAATGGCAAAATTTGCAGAGAAGGGCAAGTTTGCGGGGTTGCTTTTGAACCAAGGGTGAGCTAGTGAATTTACAGGTGGAATTCCAGGGGCTCGAGTGCAATTTAGTTTAAATTCGAGCTCCTTAGTCAAATTTAATGGTGAAATTTCTAAAAATAGGGTTTATGACTCAACTGTGGGTAAATACCTATTTTTATGGCACAGAGGATAGCTAGTAGGGGTACCTTGAGCTGTGGAGCCAAGCTACGGAGCACATTTGCAAGTTGATGGACTGTGCAGGTTCCAGAGGTGATTTGGTCGTGAAGTCGCATGCACGTTCTTTGCAGGCGCAACAAATAGAAAATAACCAAAATAGTTGTTTTCACGACTTTTCAATGAATTTTGGACATTTTAGCGCTTTTGGAGCTTTTCGGGGATGACGTCATCATGACGTCTTTTTTGTTGTGTAGAGGGTACAAGAGATGACGTGGCACATGACATGGTGGCGGGGTGGTGACGTTAGCAGATGATGTGGCGCAGATGTGGGGCAGTGGCGGGAGATGTGCATGCAACGTCACGTGGTGACGTAGGCGGAAGGACAGAGAGATAAGTGGTTTCCATTGGATCGCCTTTGGTACGGGGGCGGTAACTGTCAGAGGTGGCCCGATGCAATCAAATGGTGACAAGTGTCCTTGTGTATGACGGTGAAACCGTTAACCATCGGGTACTAACGTACCATCGTCGGGGCGCGTCTGATATGGATTAGGACCGTCGGATCTAGGGGAGGCGATCCGACGGTGGACTAGAGGGCGATATAACCGAGACTTATCACAGCAACACGTATGATAATCGTTAATTTTTCCAAGGTTTAGGGCAGGTTTTAAACTTTGGTTACAGGTTTTATGTTCGCACCGGGGTTATGATTATTTGTTTAACCAAATATCAAACGAAACCCAAATAAAATGTATGTGCAGGGTTAATGTGGTATGGTTTGTGTGTGGGGGGGTAAGATAGTTATTAATCTCACCAAATGTTAGATTAATCCCAAATATTTTGGATGTGGAAGGGCTAATACCAAGACCCCAAATGGACCTAGTATTCCCCTAACTTTGTATTGTATGGCTATAGTGCCAAGGGGTGGGGATATTTATATTTTTGGGTTATTTATATAGTTTTTGTGCAATAGGGATGGGTAAATGATCAAGGGAGCTAAATAATAGAGTTAGAGGTTAATATGAGTTTATGGATTGAAACTGAATCGATGAATGCTAAGTTTATAGAATGAAAACTTAGGCATAGGGAAGTGAAAGGAGTGTGGAATGATAATTTTTACACAAGAAATGTGGCTTCTTTCCACTAAGTAAACTCAGAGATCAACTTGGCATTTCACATAAAATGGAGTGAAACTGGACTTATTGGGCAAATCCCATGGTCCTTGAGAGGATGTTAGTAAGTGATCTTTGGGGGAATGAAGGGGAATTAATCATGCTTCCAAAGTTATGCAACCAAATAACTGTCATGTTACCAGTGTCATTGATGAGATGAGTCCTTCTTGACAAGACAAAAAGTAATTATAACCTTGCTTCTGCAACCTCGAACTACCTACTCAGCCTAATACACCTAACATTTTTTCTTCCTTTTGATTGGGTGCATTTAGACTAGCAAACCCTACTTTTCCTTCTTTTCTTTTGACTGCCCTCCTATCTAAAACTATCCTTATTTCAACCAAGGGCTCAGATTGAGCAGTTGGGCCCTTTATTTCTCTACCTATCTACTAATCTGCCAAGCTCGAACTGTTTGGACAGATATTCATTCTCTATTCTACAACAGCAAATTTAAATATGGAGTGGTCCAGATTGAACTGTTGGGTCATCCATCAAATGTGGTAATATTTGCACAATGTGAACTTGCAAATAAGATAGTAGTGGCATTTTGACTGGCTATTTTCCTGGTCTTTTGGTTTGGGGTTCATTTTTACTATTTCTTCTAACCAATTCATTTTCTTGCCTTTTGATTACTCTTTTAAGGCATACCCTCTTTACATTTTTTGATTTTCTTTATCTGTATACAAGATATGGAACCTTTGTAGCATGCAAGGATGAACATATTTGGCACTTCCATAGTCAATCATGAAAAATGAAACCTATTGGTATAGGAACCTAACAAGAGGTAAGGTTCATGCATGTCCCCTATTGAATATCAATATATGAAAGAAGTGGGTTCAATTTGAGGAGGAAATAAAGTCTTTAGGAGAAGAGAAAATAAATAAATAAATAAAATTCTGCTTATTTAAAAATAAAACACAGTCTCCTCTATTTCTCTGTTTTTCTCAAAATTTTCTATCTCCATCTCCATATTTGGTTTCTCAAAAGAGTATAGATAGTATGACAGGAGGGTTTATGATAACAAAGCCCACTAACTCCACTAGGCTCCATGCACATCCTGAAGTGGCAGATATATTCATAAGGACAAACTTGATGAATTTCTTTGAGAAATTTCAAGGGTTTGATGAGAAAATTGCCCAAGAGTTTTCTCTCTCTCTGGTCCCTCACACAAGAACTCATGCCATTGTCATTGAGGATGTTGTCCATATGGAAAACAAACTTAGGGAAATGGGCAGAGAGTTGAGTGCCCTTTGAGACAAGGAATCCATTACAAGAAGCCACCTTGAAATTGAAAATGAATCGCTAAGGAGGCAGCTGCAAGAGAAAGAGACTCAGCTGGCATGCATGGCTAGCTTATCCATTAAGGCATTGCAATTTAGAACACTAGCCAAATCCTATGGTCTCTATATAAAGGACCAATGACTTCAATTCTAGATAAAGACTTTGGCACAAAGAGGCACAATGCCTTTCTAAGATTACAAGCAGATTATGGATCTGTGTGACCAAAGAACATCAGAGGATAAGGCAAAGATGGTAGAATTCTACCTCCATAACATGGCCCTCACAAACATGAATGTGTGGGACCCCAATGCTAGGCTAGGGGACTTACAACTAATGGACATGGCCTCATTGACGAACCATGAATAGTTGAGGACAACAAAAATAAAAAGATTGATGATAAAATAGTAGAATGAACCATTAATGATAAGAGCTAAGCCATCAGATCCAATGCCACTCATCAACGCACACAACTTGCTTGTCAATAATCCTTAGATTGCCCCTAGATATCTAAATGATCAAGCACAAGCCATTGCACACTTTGAGGATATGCAAAGGCTACTTGGGGATGACTATGTGCATGCATGCATGAGGAGATGGAACACCTTACCACACAGTCTATAGATTAGGGAATATCATTCCCCCATGACGCTGAAGGAGGCATTAAGAAGGGTGCCAATGTACAAGCATTCCATGCAAAGGCTGAAAGTCAACTGGATTGGCCTAAAACTAGGTCCCCCACTGTTGTTAGGCATGTTGGAAGGTAGAAAAGAAGAAGAAGAGGAGGAGTAGTGGGAAGAGATAGAAAGGAAGGCATGATTATATGACAAAGAAGAGCAGACCACGTCAGAGGCCTGGGATGCTAGGGAGGCCACCAGGGCCATAAAAGATGAGGAGATGGGCCAAGTTTCTTAGAGGATGAGCAACACCTTCAATAGGGGGGTGATGATGAGCCTCATAAATGGGTAATTATATGGGCTGATTTTACCTCCTAACCTAGTCAAATGAACCATTCTCTTATATTATTGTATGATTTTCTGGTTATATTTATGCTTAGGGAGTGAGTTGAGTTAGTTATGATGCCATGTGGTCTAACATGTGTTTAATGTAGATTATTGATGAATTTCGAGCTCAAATTCAAGGATCCAGTGGATAAATGGCAACAATAACTCAAAGTGGACAAAGGAGAGGACTTAAAGGAGGGAATCCCCTTCATTCAGCTCGGAGTACAAGCAACTGAATCATACACTAGAAGGCAGTCGAGCAAGTGGAGGATGACTGATGATTATCTCAAGTTTTGGGAGCCAAGCCTCCCTAATTTTAAGGAAGCTATTAGTAGCCTCATTTGCATTAGTAGAGAGGCCTAGGGCCTCACTAGTTTCAGATTTTTGTTGGATTTTTTTTCTTATGTAAACTCTGCTTCAAATTCAAGCTTATTATTTTATGACAGTTTCATGTAATCTTGTTATTGTTTTCATAATAAAGATGGAATCCTTTCTGAGCTAGCACTGAGTTACCTCAAAGGGCTGAAGCTCTTGGGTTAGGGCCTAATCCAAGTAGCCAAGATCCTCTTTACTTGTATTTGTATGTTTTATTTCACTTTGTAGATTACGTTGTCATTCAATGTATTTCTTTTATGGTTAAGAATAGGTTGCTTTTGATGATTCAATAGTTTGCTTCCATTTGTGCTTTCTATGACATGTTAAGAAGTGATAAAGAGAAGATTCAAAAGGCTAGCAATAGTGCCTTGGCCTCTCTTCCTCCTTTTGGGACCATGATTTGAGGCAAAGACCCTCTTGCTGCCCCAAAAACAAATATTTTCCTGATTCATAGGACTTCTAGTCTTTGTAGCTTTTTAGTAGGTGAATAGTCCAATTCTGCTTTGCTTCAGGTATTCTTCATCATGCTCACTTATTTATTTGCAATAGTCTTCTTTCATGCTTTCCTTTCTTGCAACATTTCTCAACATTTCCTTTCATAGATCATAGTTTAGACTAGTTTGATGCAAAACTCTGTTTTTCTAGATGCACTCATTTCATTGCTTGTTTGATCTTATTGGTTGAATGTTAGTTCCTTTGTAGTAGATCTCTTATTGCAGAACGCTAGCTTATCAGCCATCACCTCCTCCATCTGATCCATGCCCTACAAGTCACCAAAACCTCACCTCAATTATGCCTTAGTTTCCTGCATTTTCCATCGAACTTCTTCCTCTTTCCTTGAGCAAACCCAATTATTATCCTCTCTCCTGGTGATTCTTGGTAGACCCAAGGTGCTCGAAAACCTCATTCCAACCTTCATCCACCTTTTCCACCCACTCTCACACCCTCAAAAAAGTGAAAATTGCTCGCCGCCTCCTCCTGTAGACCTCCTGTAGTGGCCCTGTTTTCCTCCTGTAGATTTCCTGCGTCCTCATGTAGATTTTCCTGTAGGCTTTCTTTTGAAGGCTGGGTGTGGGAAAATCCTCCATAAGGCCACTTGAGACATCCTAGGACCCATCCACACCATCCTACATCCACTCAAGTCCTAAAACCGCCCTTCAACACCACCAATTTGCTGCCACATTCACACACAATAAATTATATGCATGTCAAATTCACATAAAAATACATAAAAATCCAAAAAGATGTTTTTTTGCTTATTTACTTATAGAAATAGCTTAGTTAGATGTTTTTTACTTCCTTGAATAGGTAATGGCATTCCTTTCATGATTTTCATAATGCTTTTTTCAAAAGTAGAATTAGTTGGTTAATTAGGGTTCACTAGGTTTGCTTTGCATTTCAGTCTTCCTCTTTTCTGTAGTTAGAATAACATCTATCTTTCTTCCCTTTCATCAAATGTAGAGCTTCTTCCGGAATCCATAGAAGTTGGCTCAACCTCCTATTGATCTGGCGCCGATTGACCAAGTGACAACCTGCAGTGAGAATTAGTACTTGTGCATACAACATCGATGCTTCCAAGTTTGTTACGAACTACTGGGTTGATAAGAGTAAAGTAGGTAGCCTAGGAGTTGCAGCACTATTGCTGCAATACTGGTGTTCACCAAATATCTAGGTCATATTGTATCTCATGAAGGTGTTAAGGTAGACCCTAGCGAAATTAAAGCCATTAAGGAATGGAAAATCCCCACATCCATAAAGCATCTACGAGGATTTCTTGGGTTGATGGGTTATTATCGCATGTTTGTTAAGAATTATGGGAGAATAGAAGCACCTCTAACAACATTATCCAAGAAAGTTGCATTTTTATGGAATTCAAAAGCAGTGAAGGCCTTTGAACATATTAAAGAGGCAATGTAGCAAGCACCGGTCTTAGCTACCCTGGACTTCAAAGAAACCCTTATTATGGAATGTGATGCCCAGGAAATGGAATTCGTGGTGTTTTAATGCGAGAAGAAAGACCCATTTCTTTCGAAAGTCATCCAATCAAAGGGAAGTATTTACACAAAGTTATTTATGAGAAGGAAATGTTGGAAATACTACATGCACTTAAGAAATGATGACCCTACCTAATGGGAAGACACTTCAAGGTAAAAACAAATCATGATAGTCTTAAATAGTTTTTAGAACAAATATTATCTTCAGAAGAGCAACAAAAATGGGTCACAAAGATGTTGGGTTATGACTTTGAAATCATATACAAAAAAGGGAAGCAAAATGTTGTGACAGTTGCTCTCTCAAGAAAGGATGAGGGTGTGTAATCATTGCTTCATAACATTTCTATTATCTAACCAGATTGGATAAACAAAGCAAGGGATGAATGGAAGAATGAAGAAGAAGTGTGGGCGCTCATTCAAAAGTTACAACATGATCCTAGTAAATCTGATACATTTAGCTGGAAAAATGATTCATTATAGTACAAAGATCGCTTATACCTATGTTTAAATTCCCAACTTCAACAAAAGCTTCTTATGGAATTCCATGTCTCTCCCATAGGAGGGAACTAGGGAAATTTAAAAACTAGTGATTCCCGTATTACTATTGTCATTGTAGCCCTTATTTTTATTGTTGTGCCCCATAGAAGCCCACTATTTATATTGTTGTGCCTTTATATTATTATTGTTATGTCGGCTTTGATTATATTGTGACCTCTTAGACTCCTATATATAGAAAGGAAGTTTTGTCATTTGTATCATCCAATAATTGCTTATTTGTGTAATGTAAAGGAGGTTTCCCCCTCGAAGAGGCTGATTTTGAAGGTGTTGATCTATCCTTTCTTCTATTTTGTTAACTGGTTGCATAACATCTTGTCACTTTTGTTGTTGACTTGTTGCAACAGTAGAAAATGACTCCAACTCTTGATATAGGCCTAGGCCTATGCAAGAATATATCCAAAACTGATCTAAAGTTATATACAATAAAAACCAATGAAATGCCCTAGAATTGTGATAGACTAAGTTCTAAGTACAACAACAGAGGCCATTCTATCAACTATGACAAGACAAGTAACATGAACTTAAAACATCATATAGATTTAGCAGACTTGATGTCGCATCAAATGTGTAGTATCAAAACTAACTATGGCATATAGAGACATAGAGATATGACTGAGACCCTATATATACTTATGTTGTCCTACAAAAAATGATGTCAGATATGATACTTAAAGTTGAAATGTAAACACTAAGAATACATTCCTTGTTGTAGGAGAGTTACCATTGATTGTTGATGTGTGGTCTTGTTGAAGCCTCGAAAATCGTTGTGACAATGTGGGGGAAAGCCACCTGATCTGGACCTTGAAAGCAACTCCTTTTCTGTTTGATATAGTGGCTCTAACTGGGGATAATGGGACTAGTTTCCCAAAAAGGGTTGATTTGATAATGTTTATGAGATGATATAGGATGTAATGGGAAATGATTTAGCAAAGTGTAATCTAATCTAACTACTAAACACATGCATATATCTTAATCTAACATTTATCTAACTATAAATATACCTGGGAATAAAATACGATATGCGATCTACAATGATGTCTTACAAAAATTGGTAATGAAGATCATTCAACTGCCAAAAGAAATGAAATTTTTTAAGGATAATTGTTTTGGATAAATAGTTAGACAAAACAATTGAGAGAAATATATCACATATAAAAATAGTTCATGTATTCAAAACAAAATCAAAGCTAACATCATACGGAAATGCAATAATGCAAAACTATAATTCTGACTTTCATACATAAAATAATTGAAAGAATAAGCATTGGTTAATACATAAATAAAACATAATCATATGATAAAAGTACCATATATGATAAGTCCTGCTCATGTGCTTCAACAATATTGACCCAATTTCATTCAACCCAACACATTCTAAGAGTGCAAAAGTGCATTTTAGTAGAGAATGCTAGATTTTTTAAAGAAAAATAGACCTTGTTCCATTCATTTAATCAAAACCTCATCAAAAGTAGAGAAGTGTAATGCCTTGAAAAGTGTTTTTGATAAAATTTCTGGACCCCTCTCTAAATGCATGAGAGGGGTTTAAATACTAAAATATATGTCTCAAAATACGCTATTAAAAAAATAGATGAGGAGGTTTAAAACAACCTTCCTCAGAATGTGCAAAAATAAAACTAAAACTAAAATAAATTAATGACTAGCTCCTTTGAACTTGATATCTAAGGTCACAAATATCAATCACTGGCTTGAGATGATGCGGCTAGCTAATTGTAGATTTTAACTGCCCAACAAATATGACATCTGTCAATGCTACCGCCATATTTTTTGTAGAGGTTGTTAAACACCTCAGAGCCATGCATTGACTGTATGGTTTTACTAGAAACTGCCAGTATGTCTCTAGGCTTGTCAGTTGTTTAATAGCCTCTTCCTTTTCCTGTGTCGTCTGTTTCCATTACTACTCTAGTTACTTGGCATTTGGTAGAAACCCTCGTACACACTCTTTGACAAGATTGTCACCAGGAAGGTTCTAATTTACGACCTCTATTATGATGCTTGCTACTCCTACTACTATCGTTGTTTCCCTTTCTGCTTGTTTCAACTGAGAATTCCAATCCATAAAGAAAATATCTTTGTGAGACTCCTCCAGCTTTGGTAGGCCAACCTTTCTTCCATCCTCTGATTCATGCCATGTGATAAATTCATAAACCCTTTTTTGGATTTCTTTGTACTCAAGCCTCATATCAATTATTTGGTTCCTTAATTTATCACTAGTTTCGTAGTAAGGATTTATTTGTGAGATATTTTGGAAGAATACTTCCTCTTGTCGCATTAATAGGGAATTGAGGCTAAATGCTTCTTTAATGAATTTGTCAATTTGCAGGTTGTCTTTGAATTTATCTATCATGGATTGTCTTTGTGAATCCTTTTCTGCTATGTTAGCCTTGCAATGTTTCCTCATCTGCCAAAATTCTCTTTGAATTTGGGCTACCTATAATTCTTCTTGTGGATTAGTCTTTTCTTGGGCTAATTGTTGTTCTAGGAGCAAAATTTTCTGCTCATTTTCCTTCAACAACATTCAGAATTTTGTCGCCTTGTCAATGGTGGTTGTGGCACAAGATCCTATGAATTGTGACATATTTGTGAGATTCTTTAATGGGTCGATAGGTATGTCATTCCACACAATATCCATTGGTTCATTTTCTAGAGTTGTAACAACAGTGGTGTCCAGTTTCCTTTTGTTCCTTTGTCTTTTAAATACAACCTTGTGGGTAGGAATGTAGAATATTTCTAATGGAGGTATTTCCTCAATTCTTAAGAAAATTTTGGAAGTAGGGACAATAATAATAATCTCAATATCCTGGGTACCTATAACTTCTTCCCCTGTTGTTTGTGGATTTGCTTTATGTTGGGTTTTCTTGTGAGTTTGTAGTTTAGATGTTTAATCAAGATTTATGTATGTATGGAGTTTCTTACTAAAATGCTTCGATTCTTGTTCCAATTCAATGATTGGAGCTTTTCCTAACTGGGTTGAAGTAGAGGAAACCTCTGTGTGCTTCTTTGCCAAGGTCTGCTCAACTATTTCTACTTTACTTTCAACTGCATCTTTCTCAGACTCTTTATTTGTGTTTCCTCCTCCATTTTGAGATTGCCGTTCTAAGTGCTCTCACTCATGAGTCGACTTTTCTTGGGTTTCTTCTTCATAATTCTCTTTGGAACTTCCCTCTAAGCTTACCCTCAGAGTTGTCTCTCTAATTGGTTCAATTTGCAATAGGTCCAATGGGATCTTTGACAATCCCTTATTTCTGTACACATGGAAAGCATTAATATCTTCCAGGGTCAACAATAGTGATGCCATATGTAGAACTTGTGAAAATGTTTCTGTTTGTAGGAAGAGGTCATCTAAATCATCCTCTTCATGGGTGAATTGTTTCACTTTTACCATAGTAGTAAATTCTTTAACAATGTGATTTGGGTTGTATTGCCTTCCTGGAACTGTCGCCAATTTCAGAGACATAATAATCTCTACTTCCTTTAATGAATGTCCATAATCATGTAGTGCGAAAGAACCACACTGTAATGGGAAGGTTAGCTAAATTTCTTTCTTCTGCTCTTTCATTCCTCTGGTTAAGCCACATTCCCCTAGAGTCTGGTAGGCTATTTATTTGGCCAAAAGTTTTTCAGCGACATAATATGGGAGGATATGTGGAGAAGTAATGCTCTGAAACTCTAATGTACATGAATGTCTCTTCCCAAAACCATCTGGCAACTAGCAATATATCTACTTCGACTTCTTGAGACAACCTAGGGGTTGTTCTATCAAAAATTGCTTTATGAATATGGACATTAACACCTTGACATATTTTATAAAAATGGGGGTGGAATTGGGATTCCAACAAAATTTTATGGCATATATGGATGGGAAGCAGGTTCTATACAGTCTACTTCAATCCCATATTCATAAACTGAGAACTAAAAAAAATTGCATCCATAACAAAACCACTCATAAAGAAAGGGGGAAAATCCTTAAAGAAGTACTTCTTTTCCTTCTATATTCCATAATGGTCTTTGCCAAATTGTCTGATAAAATTTGAGCACAGTTCATAATCGTTGCATTTACTACTGCATCTATTAACGAGAGCCATTCCATGGAAAATTTGGTGCTATCAGGTCTACCGAACAACCTACAAATCATTGCTTCTTCGAAACTATGAGGGGGTGAAATGGATGCCATTGAGTACATACCGGTTTTATCCCATTTGAGTTTTCCTCCACTTGATTTCCAGGTCTGTGTAATGTCTAATAGGTCCTTGTTCTCTTTAGCGAAGCACTCAAGGAACTATTTGTTGTAGAGCTTTTGAGGCTCTGGTAACTGGTAGATTAGTCATAGGTTGTCTGGTGAGAAAGACCCCATGACCTATTTCCTTTTATCCTTGAAGGTTTTTTCTTTGATGTCTACCTCATCAATTACCCATTTGACCATATCCGTGTATGGTATTATCTTTGGTCTTGTAGCTATTTGGTGCAAGAGTGAACATGTTGTCTCGAAATAGGAGGCGTGAGATGACCCCTGGGAATTAGTTGTAGCCTTTGTTACCAGTGGCCTGGGCTACTCTTGCTCTAACAGGTTATACATGGCTTCCCATGTCGTGGTTCCTCCATCCTTACTGCATGTGCTATTGGAGAAAAGTAGTACCATGTCTAATTTCTCAGATGCAATCTCATTTCCCTTCTTTTCCATCCTTTCTAACGATATTTTCTGTGGAGGTTTCTTGAAATGGAGAAAATGGAAGTTATCGGATAAACACAAGCGAGAATTATAGTGAGAATTAAATGATACAGTTAACCTCAAAAGGTGACAAGAAATGAGCTTTTGTTCAAGATGTAGATGAAAAGATATTGTATCACATCGAGCCGCTCTCAATAGAAATGACATTAAACTTATTAACTACCCACTAAGGTCTCTTATAATTTCCTTTATTACTCATTAAACTACTGCATCAGAAACGGGAAGGGAAAAACATTAAGGTGGCAAGTTTAAACTGCAAAAATGTTGATTATGCGATTGCAATATCATAAATCACATTATCGCATTTCTGGTTGTGCGTTTTTCAATAGTTGTTTAGAATTTTGTAAGATGCGAGATGAGCGGTATAATTTTCATTGTTTAAATCATACTTTGCCTAAAAGAATAATTACTTCATAAACTACCTTTTTACTAAGTGTCAGACTTAACTTATAGTTTATAATATTTTTTTTTTATCAAGTCCGTGTCCTATTGCACTTCGCAAACTCTTGCAGTTCATAATATTGGATTTTAAGTAAAGTGTTGTGATGGAATAAGTATTGGATCGCTCTACTGCAATATCTAATTTCAAATATTACGACATGCTTTTGTGAGTTGCGTCTTTTTTGAAAGCCGATATGCGATTAGGTTAAGCACTTCATTTTACAATGAATACCTTAAGTATTAGCTTTGAATGAAAAGTATAGTGATATCATAAGTTAAATGCGGTGATCCCTTCTATCGCAATTCATGGATTTTGGTTATTAATTAACCTTTGACACACTTGGTCTAGCGATATGTGAAAAAAGCAAGAATTACTAGTCTTAAAGGGATTTGAATTGATATCTTGATTTATTTCTAAAAATTTAAAAAGAAAGCGCCTAAGTGCTAAATTTTTCTTAGAGGGTTTTTAATAAAGGGTCCCCATTTATTAATAGAATATTAACTATTAAATCAATAGAAGGGGGGTTTGTTGAATAGCACTACAATTGGAGATTTACTGGAAGAACTAGTTATCTCTGATGGTTTTTTTTTTAACTTCCAAAATAAAGATAGTTAAAAAAAAAAGGAAATAGTTGAAATATAAGATAAGTAACATTTCTCTAAATAAGAAAACAAAATCGACCTAATTATCATCCATTTCATTATCCTCTTCAAAATAAAAATTCCTTTGTCTACATCAGTCTTTACTTCATTTGAAAGATAAAGTAGGGGGCTCTTGTAGATTAGCTTTTAGATGTACTCATTTGTCATAGGTAGAGCCTATGCTACCAACAAGCATCCATAGCCTTGTCAGGGTTACTTTTTAACCAACAATGATTCAGTATCCCATTCAAATAGGAGTGCAATTTTTAGAGAGAAATTCAGATTCATATACTTACTCTTTTTTTTCTTTCTAAGCAATTTATTTTTACTTTTTTAAAATTTTCATTTTTCTACTTAAAGGTCATTGTCTTGGTTTGGCGGCCAAAAGTGACAATCCCATTCACTAGTTGTAACTCAACTGAACAAGATGGCTTGTGATGAGACCCCTTGTCTTTTCATTAAAATAACCGCAAGCCATTACCCTCTTTTGATATGCAATATTGATAATGTCAGTTTATTACTTCCCTATTAACATGGTAATCCGGCTCTTGATGGGACTTCTTATCCTTTAAGTTTAAGTATATTTTATAATTACACTCTAAAAAGAGAAAAAATTACTAGATGGGGAGAATCATTGACTCTTTAAGAGTTTCTGGATGATAATTATAGAATTGAAGATGCTTATCTGCAGAGAGTCTTTACTTTGTTAAAGATACTTTTCTTGACATATGGTACAACAAAGGTCTTTTTATAAGTTTGAGTTTTTACAAAGGACAAATGATTTTGGTGGAAAACAAGCAAGTTTCAAAGAAATAGAACTCATATTATGTCTCAAATGTGAAAATTATCTTCTCAACAATCTCTACTTATACAAGCAAAAAATAAAAATATAAAAGAGATATTTATTGAAAGGCCAAAAGTAAATGCCATTTAACTTTTATTTTCCTAGAAAAGTAAAGGAAATAATGTACAAGGATAGAAGATGTTATCTTCTATGAGAAATATTTCTTCAAAATCTACCCATTAACAAGTAGAGAATCTCTCTTGCCTGATAAATCTTGCAATAAAAAGGTTGATGGGCTTTTTGTTCTGCAATCTAAACTGGACCAAGCCACATTCTTTGGAATTTGGTATGCTTACCTTTTTCCTCATGTGCTTTATCCAACTTCAATACAAGTTCTTCGAGCTGAAAGGAGTTAGGACTCACATAATTCACATCAAATGAAGATTTAACTAACTGTTGATGATGTGCATGTATGATTTTGGATTTGTCTCTTTCTTCTTCAAACTTGAGAATTTGTGATTGTCTTAATTGCATAGAAGAGGAGGGAGTTTCTTGGATAAATTGAACTAGGGAAAATTAAAAGGAGAAGTGCTTATTGAGGCCTTCTGCATCATTCGATCTTCCCATAGAGCAAATGTTAAATATTTGTTCCAATTTTTTTTTATCAACAATTCATTTGATGATTCTTATGAGATTTTTGTTCGTAGATTCGGCCAAACCATTTCCCTGAGGATAATAGTTAGCATAATATTTAGGTTTAAATCCTATTTTAAGAAAAGAAAATTGTCATAGCATTGCCTGTGAAATAAGATGCATTGTCAAACATGAAGGCAGTTAGTAGACCAAATCTGGTAATAATAAACTGGTCAATAAATTCAATGATGTTTTCAGAATTGGCTACCTTAACTAGAATTTCTTCCACCCATTTCGTGAAGTAATCAGTTGCTGTAAGAATATATCTATGATGCTTTGAAGAGTGAGGAACGATCACACCTATTATGTCCAGTCCCCATTGTTCAAATGGTTGTTCAATGTTCACCGGTTGCAATGGTAATGCGAGTTTCGTCTGCCTTCCAGTAGCTATTTGACAAATTTTGCATTTCCTTACATATTCGTGCGCATTTTTTAATAGGGTTGGCCAATAATAGACAACATGCGGGATTTTATGTGCTTTTGTGTTTCCTCCAAAATGTCCACTAGCTGGTCCATCATGGAGTTCCTGCAAAACATTTTCTGCCACATATTTTTCAAGGCATCTAAGTAAAATAGAATCATAATTATTCATAAACAAAGTATCTTTGATTATTTCATATTGCTTAGCTTTTATCCTCAAAGCCCTTTTTCTTTTGTAATTGACTTGCATAGTGGCATATCCATTTTTTAAGTAAAAGATGATATCAACATATTTAGATTTAGTATCGTTGAGGCTTACCTCACATATTTGTATATCTTGACTTGAACCTTGTAGTGCTGGTAAGTTGGATGCTTCTACTAGCATTCTGCAAAAACCTTGGCCTTTAACAATTTTAGCCGGTATGATCTCAATGTCATATTCTTGCAATGTTGTTACACAATTTTCTCTTTTCTCGCCTACTTCTCTTTGCATTCGTAAATTTCTCACTGCTTAGAATGGGACTGCTACCTTAGTGTGAGTTTTGAGAAGAAAGGGTCTAAAATGTTTTATTGATTTGAAAACAACAAAATATTGTTTTTCAACATCTGAATAGTTTAATTCAATCCCCTATAATTTGGAACTGAAAAACAAATTGGTGCTTCAATTTTGTCATCATTGACCTGTGTCAATATAGCTTCATATGATGTCTTGGAAGCAAAGGTATACAAAATGAAATGATTAAAAAAAATCAAAGTTACTAAAGAGGGATAATTTATGATTGCTTGTTTAATCAGATTAAAAGCTTCATGCTCGGTATGTCTCTATTTAAAAACAATTTTTTTCTTAATCATAGATTGGAGGGGTAAAATAATTCGTGAAAAGTCAGAGACAAATAT
The DNA here is from genome assembly GCA_000404065.3 of Pinus taeda. NCBI lineage: Eukaryota > Viridiplantae > Streptophyta > Pinopsida > Pinales > Pinaceae > Pinus > Pinus taeda. Next base: position 9,062 of record APFE030252774.1, on the reverse strand, counting down.
TTTGACAAAATTTATCTGACCTAGGAAAGGTTGCATGGATTTTTTATTATGAGCCAAAGATATTTCAGAAATTTCTCTTATCTTATCAGGATCAATGTGAATTCCTTCTTTAGATACAATAAATCATAGGAATTTTCCTTCACTCAAAGCAAAGAATCATTTCTTGGGATTTATAGAAATTCCATATCTCTGACAATGCTAAAAGATTTGTTTTAAATCCTTTAAATCATTACTAAGCTTTTTTGAATACATAGTTATGTCATCTAAATAAATTACCATTGATATATTTACCAAACCTTTGAAATTTATATCCATGGATCTCTAAAATGTTGCAGCAGCATTAATTGACTTGTTTGGTTCAAAATGTGGTCTTTAGCCAATCATCTAGATGTACAAGAATCTAACTATAATCTGAAAATCCATCTAGAAAAGACATCAGTTCTGAGCCTGCAACTGATTGCAGTATCTGTTCCATAGGAGTAAATGGAAAGTTCTCCTTCTCACAAGCTTTGTTGAGATTGTGAAAGTCTATACATATTCGAATATCACCATTCTTTTTCTTGCCTAGAACAAGGTTAGAAGGCCACCTTGAATTCCTAATAGGAAAAATTACTTTGGCTTTGAGAAGATTATTCAATTCCATTTTGATCTGATTTTCTAAATTTGTATGAACCTTTGTCAACTCCTGTTGTACAAGATTTTCATTGGATATCATGGGAATGGTATGTTGAATGATGGAAGTATCATATGTCTTAAGATATTCATAGTTCCAAGAAAAAACATTTTTGTATTTCTTTAATAAGTGAAAAAAGGCTAGTCTTTCATCGGGTGTAAGACCAAGTCCCAAAATAATATCTTCAGGTTTAAGATCAGTTCCAAGATTAACTCATTCAAACCTCAAAGTTGAACTCTAATTTTTTGAGTTAGTGGGTTTCTTGAATCTGTCCTTAAGATCATATAAGTCTTCTAGCTTAACCACAGAATAAGGTATGGAATTTACAGTTGTTTCTTGCTTAAGCTAGCTATCATGCTGATCTTCATGTATTATTTGGTCATCATAAGAGCCTTCAGATTTTAGAAAACTTATGATATCCAGGTCATTATTAAAAATGTGCCAATTGGTGATGTTGTCGGGAATAGAAGGCCTAAAAAATAATTCAATAGAAAAGCGATCACATTGAATGATCTTGGATGCAATGTTAGCCAAAAGATCGGCAATTTCATTTTGAAGTCTTGGGACAAGGGAAATATTAAATGTTGTAAAATGGGAGGTGAGGTCCTGGACTAATGGTTGATAATGTTTCAAATGTCTAGAGAGATAATGTATAGTATTCCTAACCTATTTAATTACAATTTCTGAATCTCCAAACACTTGAAGATATTTGATATGAGGGTTGATTGCTTTGTACAACCCTTGAACTAATGATTCATATGAGACAATGTTATATGTACATTCAAATTAAAGTCTAGATGCTAACATAGTTTTTCCCCCTTTGGGGCTAACCGATATGTAACCTGCTCTAGCCCCATTGTTAGATTTAGATCCATCAAAAAATAATTTCAAAAATAAAGACCTAACTATAGGTTTATCTACAAAATGTATACACCTAGAAGAATTTATTTGAGAATTGTTTTCAACCTGTGATATAACAGAATTTTCTAAGAAGGGTGAAGTATTTGCATTAAAATTGCCTAGAAATGATTCAACTAAGTAATTTCCAATGATATTGTTGTTGTATGCGATGGGCTCATTTTCTCCCACCAGTTCTACCAAAATATAATGTTGGTGTTTCTCATAGTCAACCCTTATTTGATTCAGCTTACCGTCATAAGGAAGCCACATATGGGACCAGTTGGCTCAAAAATAGCCATGAAGCTCTTCAGACCAGTCTCTACTAAGGATCAAGTCATAGAATTCCAAGATATTGACCACAATAATGTCAATCACTTGACATACCTTCGGGTTTGATGAGAGTCTAATAGTGACCTAATTGAGTTCTCCTATAACTTCGACTTGAGATTGATCTAACTGCACAAAGTGAACAACATATTTTTAGGGTTCTGCATTCAATTTTGCACAAACAGTTTTTGGTAGAATGTTAGATGAAGCTCCAAAATCAACTAAAAAATTGTGCAAATTCTTATTGAAAAATTAAAAAGTCAAAAGAAATGGAGGTGTATGGGATTTCGATCTTCATCCTATTAGAGCAATATTAGTTGAATTGATTTTGTCTGCTGAGGTAGTAGGAGGCCTTCCCATTTCTTGAGTAGCCTATGAGATTACAGCAATAGGAAACGGAGAAGTAGGGACTACTTTTACCTCTTTGAGAAATAGCTTATGTTGATCTTCTCACTTGCTAAGCTCATGGAATGTAATATTAGCCCTAGTATTTATCATATCTTCAATTATTTTGTATTTTGTTTCATCAGATACTAACACAGTTTTGGTTGATGGTGAAGGATTTGATTGAGGAGGAGTGGTTTGAGTGGATTTGAGGGAATATTTCTTACCCATTGATTTATCTTTGGGAGTTGGAATTGATGACTTATGTTTTTTATTTTTTGTGGAAAATCAACAGTGCACCTACTCTTGGTTGTGACAAGTAATTCTTCTTGTGATTCTTCATTAGGAAGAATGAAATCCCACATTCCTTGTAATTCAACCACTTCTTTGTCATCAGTTTTTTCTTCAGGTGTTGATATTTCCTCTTCCTCAACATATGATTGATCATTTGATATTGTATTTGGAGGTTTCAGATTAGAGGAAGGATTTATTTTGTAAGGTCTGTAAGATTTCCTTGAAGATATCTCATCTACCTTTTTTTAATGTTGACCATTTCATTAGACATGGTTCTAAGGAACTTTTGTAGACCTTCAAGATAAAAACGATCTTTAGGTGCTTTTTGCTTGGATTCATCTCTGAAAGTTACCTTTTACGATTTTTGTTCTTCTAATGCATTCTTATTATTTAAAGTTAAAATGTGTTTTTCTACATCTATGGCTTCTTGCATCTTTTCTACCAAAGTAGGTTTGGTGGCCGTATCGACAAAAATAGTTGTGTTTAAGGGAAGAGAAGAAATGTACCATTAATTTTGTGATCACTGGGTTTGGATGCTGTTGGGATCTTATTCAATAACTTATTAAAATGTGAATTGAAGTCCTTGATTGGTTCTCTAGGTTCAACTTTCAAGTTGGAGAGACCATTGAGAAGAGTAGTTTTTGATCGGTCATCTCCAAACTTGGTTAGGAACTACTCTTGAAAGGCATCCCATATATTAATGGAACCAGATAGTAATGAAAAATATCATGATCCTGCTGATCCTTGTAAAGTATAAGGGAATAATCTTAGAACTACATCTTCCTCTACCACTGCATTCAGATTTATGGACAACATGAAGTTATTTATGTGTTTTTCAGCAGGTAGACCATCATCAGGATTGAATTTTGGCAAAAATTTCATTGGATGCACAGGTAGTGGATGTAATGGTCCTGCCATTCAAACAACTCCTAGATTTTTCCATGGTATTCGAGACATCATGGGTATCTGTGTAGAAGCATATGTTCTAGTAGTTGAAGGTGATTGGGTAGAGGAGTTTTGTGTTCTAGTACCAGTGTGAATCATGATCTGGAGTTTTGAGGTGGATGATTGATTTTGTGATGAAGATGATGGAATGAATGAGGTTGTTTCAAGTGATGATGAGAGAATATCAATATGAGCTTCAGATTATGTTTTCTTACTTCTCCTTCTAGAGTGAGGTGGAGGAAATTCAAACGGGGGAACCCATAATTTTTCACTCTGCGACATGGTTAACCTTTAAGAGGATGGAAACTGAGAAGGAACACTAGCTTGGGATAATTCAGATTCTTCTTGAAATAGAGAAATCCCTTGCAGTTTACGGATTAAAGACTGAACCTCAGGAGTTTATGTAGAAGAAGATTGATTTGATTTCTTTGGGAAAATAGTAGTGGATTCTAAGGATTTATTTACAACTTCATGCCTAGGATTTGGGGATTTGGAATGTGACCAAGAAGTTGGAGATGATGGTGGGGGAGTTTTACTCTTAGAATGGCTTTTTGATTTATATATTCTTGCCATTCATAGTCAGGCCCTCCTTCTAGCACCAAAATGTTGAAGCCTCAAAAATATCTTCGACAACAAGGGGGAAAACCACCCAGCCTGGACCTTGAAAGAAACTTATTTTCTGTTTGGTATAGTGGCTTCGACTAGGGATAATGGGACCAGTTTCCCAGAAAAGGTTGATTTGATAATTTTGATGGGATGATATAGGATGTAAAGAGAAATGATTCAACAAAGTGTAGTCTAATCTAAATACTAAACACATGCATATATATTAATCTAACATTTATCTAACTATAAATATACCCCGAAATAAAATACAGTATGCAATCTACAATGATGTCTTACAGAAATTGGTAATAAAGATCATTCAACTGCCAAAAGCAATGAAATCATTTAACGATAATTGTTTTGGATAAATATTTCGACAAATCAATTGAGAGAAATGTATCTCATATAAAAATCGTTCATGTATTCAAAACAGGATCAGAGCTAACATCATATAGAGGTGCAATAATGAAAAACTATAATTCTGACTTTCATACATAAAACAATTGAAAAGAGAAGTATTGCTTAATACATAAATAAAGGATAATCATATGATAAAAGTACCATATATGATAAGTCCTGCTCATGTGTGTCAGCAATATTGACCCAATTTCATTCAACCAACACATTCTAAGAGTACACAAGTGCATTTTAGTAGAGCATGCTAGATATTTAAAGATAAATAGATAATGTTCCATTCATTTCATCAAAACCTCCTCAAAATTACAGAAGTGTAATGTCTTGAAAAGTGTTTTTGCTAAAATTTCTGGACCCCTTTCTAAATGCATGAGAGGGGTTTAACTACTAAAATAGATGTCTAAAAATACATTATCACAAAAATAGCTGAGGAGGTTTCAAACAACCTTCCTCAAAATGGGAAAAAATAAAATTAAAAATAAAATAAATTAATGACTAGCGCCTTTGAACTTGATCTCAAAGGTCAGAAATTTTAATCACTAGCTTGAGTTGAGGTGGCTGGTTTATTATAGATTTTAACTATGAGAAAAAATATGGCATCTGCCAATGTTGGCACCATATTTTGTGTATAGCTTGTTAAACATCTCAGAGTCAACCATTAGCTATGTGGTTTTACTAGAAATTGCTAGTATGTCTCCCAATTAAGGCTGGTTAGTAATAGTATCTTCCTTTTCCTGCACTGTTTGTTTCCATTGCTGCTCTAGTTGCTCGAAATTTGGTAGAAACCCTAGTACACACTCTTTGAAGAGATTGGAACCATGAAGATTTTAATTTACGACTCTATTGTGTTTCTTGTTTCTCCTGTTGCTATCGTTGTTTCCCTTTCTTCCAGTTTCAACCGAGAATCCCAATATGTAAATAGAATATATTTGTGAGACTCCTCCAGCTTTGGTAGGCCAACCTTTCTTCCGTCCTCTGATTTTTGCCAGGTGATAAATTCAGAAACCCTTTTGTGGATTTCTTCATAGTCAAGCCTCATATCAATTATTTGGTTCGTTAATTTATCACCGGTTTCACAGTAAGGATTTATTTGCGAAATTTTTTGGCAGAATACTTCCTCTCACTGCATTAATAGGGAATTGAGATTGATTGCTTCTATACTAAATTTTTCAATTTTGCAGGTTGTCTTTGAATTTGTCTATCATGGCTTGTATTTGTGAATCCTTTTCTGCTAAGTTGGCCTGGTGTTATATCCTCATCAGCTCGAATTCTCTTTGAAGTTCGGCTACCTATAATTTTACTTGCTGATCCGTTTTTTCTTGGTCTGATTGTTGTTCTAATAACATAATTTTTCGTTCCTTTTCCTTCAATAGCATTGGGACTTCCGTCACCTTGTCGATGGTGGCTATGGCATAAGCTCCTGTGAAATGTGACAACTTTGTGAGATTCTCTAATGGGTCGATAGGCGTGTCCTTCCACACAATATCCATTAGTAAATTTTCAGGAGTCATAACAGCGATGGTGTCTAGTTTCCTGTTCTTCCTTTGTCTTTTCACTACAACCTTGTGGGTAGGATTGTATAATATATCTAATGGAGGTATAATCTCAATATCCTGGGTACCTGTAACTTCTTCCCCAATTGTTTCTGGATTTTCTTTATTCTGGGTTTTCTTGGGAGTTTGCAATTCAGACATTTGCTCAAGATTTATGTCTATATGGAGCTTTTTATTGAACTACTCCCATTCTTTTTCCAGGTCAATTATTGGAGCTTTTCTTGACTAGGATGAAGTAGAAGAAACCTCTGTGTGCTTCTTTTACAAGGTTTTATCAATTGTTTCCTCTGTACTTTCAGTTGTGTCTCTCTCAGACTCTTTATTTGTGTTTCCTCCATTTTTGAGATTGTCACTCTGAGTGCTCTTACTCATGAGTTGATGTTTCTTGGTTTTCTCTTTAGAATTCTCTTTGGAACTTCCATCCAAGCTTACACTAAGGGTTGGCTCTCTTATTGGTTCAATCTGCAATAGGTCCAATTGGACCTTTGAAAGTCTCTTATTTCTGTTCACATGGAAAGAATTAATATCTTTTGGGGTCAACAATAGCGATGCCATATGTAGAACTTGTGAAAATGCTTCTTCCTGTAGGAAGAGGTCATCAAAGGCATCCTCTTCATGGGTGAATTGTTCGACTTTTACCATAGTAGTAAATTATTTAACAGTGTGATTTGGGTCGTATGGACTTCCTAGAATTTTAGCCAATTTTAGAGACATAATAATCTTTGCTTCCTTTAATGCATGTCCATAATCATGTAGTTAGAAATCACCACATTGTAACGGGAAGGTTAGCCAAATAGATTTCTTTTGCTCTTTTAGCCCTCTAGTTAAGCCACCTTCCCCTACAGTCTGGTAAGCTATTTCTCTAGCCAAACATTTATTGGGGACATAATATGGGAAGACATGCAGAGAACAAATGCTCCCAAAAACTCTAATTTAGGTGAATATATCTCCCCCAAACCATCTGCCAACTGGCAAGATATCTACTTCAGCCTCTTGAGAAATTCTAGGGCTTGTTCTATCGAAAATTGCTTTATGAATAGGCAACATAACACCTTGAAAACTTTTATAAAAATGGTGGTGGAATTTGGATTCCCACAAAATTTTATGGTATATATGGATGGGAAGTGGGTTTTGTACAATCCACTTCCATCTCTTATTTAGAAACTGAGAACTAAAATAGGTTGCATCGATAATGAAAGAAATCATAAAGAAACAGGGAAAAATCCTTAAAGAAGTACTTATTTTCCTTCTATATTCCATAATGGTCTTTGCAAAATTGCCTTATAAAATTTAAGCCTAGTTCATAATCATTGCATTAACTACTGCAACTATTAATGGGATCCATTCCACGGAAAATCTGGTTCTATGGGGTCTACTGAATAACCTACAAATCATTGTTGTTACGAAAATATGAGGGGGTGAAATGGATTTGATTGAGTACATACCAATTTTATCCATTTGAGTTTTCTTCTACTTGATTTCCAGCTCTACATAACGTCTGATGTGTCCTCGTTCTCTTTAGCAAATTTCTCAAGGAACTGTTTGTTGTAGAGATTTTAAGGCTTTGGTAACTGGTACATTAATCGTAGGCTATCTATTGAGAAATACCCCATGACCTGTTGCCTTTTATTCTTGAAGGTTTTGTCTAAGATGCCTACCTCATCAATTACCCATTTGATCATACCCATGTATGGTATTATCTTTGGCCTTACAGCTATTCGGTGCAAGAATGAACATGTTGTCTTGAAATAGGAGGCATTAGATGACTCCTCGGCATCAGTCGTAGCCTTTGTTACCAGTGACCTGGGATACTCTTACTCTAACAGGTTATACATGGCTTCCCATGTTATGGTTCCTCCGTCCTTCTTGCATGTGGTATCAGACAAAAGCGTTACCATGTCTGATTTCTTAGATGCAATCACCTTTCCCTTCTTCGCCATTCAGTCTAACAATGTTTTTTGCGGATATTTCCTGAAATGGAGTAAATGGAATTTATTGGATAAACACAAGCGAGAATGACAATGAGAAGTAAATGATACAATTAACCTGAAAAGGTGAAAAGAAAAGAGCTTTTATTCAAAACAAAGGTGAAAAGATAACATATCACGTCGAGCCACTCTTAACATAAATGTCATTAAACTTATTAAATACCCACTAAGGTCTCTTATCATTTCCTTTATTTCTCATTAAACTACCACATCACAAATGGGAAGGGAAAAACTTTAAGGTGGCTAGTTTAAACTGTGAAAATGTTGATTATGCGAATGTGATCAGATTATCGAAATATCACAAATCGCAGTATCGCATTTTCGGTTATGCATTTTTCCAGAGTTGTTTAGAATTTTGCGAGATGTGAGATGAGCGGCATAATTTTCGTTGTTTAAAGAGTACTTTGCGTAAATGAATAATTACTTCATAAAGTGCCTTTTTACTGAGTGCTGGACTTAACTTATAGTTTATAATATTTGTTTCTTATCGGGTTCGGGTTCTATCACACTTCTCAAACTTTTGCAGTTCATGAGATTGGATTTTAATTAAACTCTCACGATGTGATAAGTATTGGCTTTCTCTACCACAATATCGCATTTCACATATTACGACATGCTTTGTGAGTTGCATATTTTGTGAAAACCGATATGCGATTGGAATAAGCGCTTCATTTTACAATGAATACCTTAAGCCTTAGCTTTGAATGAAAAATCTAATGATATCCTATGTTAAATAAGGTGATCACTGTTGGCATTATGGTTTTGGTATGATTTCAGATGTTGTACTTGATGGCAACACCCATGGCATGGCTCTCATTTTGATAAAAATAAAAAAGTACGCAGGAGAACAGTTCAAAAGGTGCGTACCCGCAGGTATGCCATGCAGGGACCGCGTCCAAATACGCGGATTACCCATCCATGAGGTGCGTACCCCAGTGCACACATTCCAAGGCAGTTAAGCGCCCACACGTGGGGTTT
>APFE030252768.1:39337-107941 GCA_000404065.3 Pinus taeda | reverse complement strand
AATGACCCTCCATGCTCTTTAAATAGAGATCATGGACCAATCAGGTGTTAAGCCATGGATCAAGTGTCAGTAATACCGAGGAGAGAATGAACCGTCAGATCACTACATATCGTGACCGTTGGATTGTAAGTTACAAAACTACATAGTAAAGAAACACACTTTGCCTAACTCTATACTAGACCAAGTTATACTTAACTATTTCCTATGTGTCGGAATATCCTAACATTACTGCCTCGACCAAATGATTGATGAGTGAGTGTGAGGGGAATTTCAGCCATGTACAACTGGCTGCGCTTCTTCTAGTACCAGAAATGCTAACAGTGCTAGACCCACCGACATTCAGGGGATCACCCCAGTATGAAGTCCAAACTAGACCTCACACTGTTTTGCGTGGGAGTCCAATCCGATATGATGGCCTAGTTGCCATTATATTAAGGATTTTCCTCAACTATTTCTTGTCAACACACGAGAGTGGTTTTCTTTGTCTCCGTGAAGTAAGGTTCGGGTGCCTGGTGAGTGCAAGTGTACTTGTGTCAATGGTTCTTTCACTGTGAGGGGAAGAAGGTGAAGGTGAGTTCCAGGTTGAAAGGGATCAATCCCAACTCAACTAGGAACACACAACATAAAAGGACATACATAGCTTCTGGCAGAGGAGTCCACTTGGATGCAACAACCAAAACATACAAGGTAAGATAACACATACAACACTCATGGAACAGTCTGAATGAGTGCAACGATTGTTACAACAAGGTTCAGGTGAAAGGTCTATTTGATATCTGACAGAGAAGTCATTACAGATGGGACAATAATAAAAACATATACAACACATTTCCATTAATAGATTATGAATTACAACAAATGAAACAGTTCAAATGTAGAACAAAGGTTAAAGAAATATGCATTACAAGTGTCAAAGATCAGTCTTACAAAAAATACAATACATGTGTGAAAATGTGTTGGCCTGTTAATAGGCTTCTGAATTAAGTGAAAGTTCCAAGGCACATCATTACACCATACATCACTAACCCTGTCAGTGGGGCATTTGATCCAAAATGGATCTAAGATAGACTTCTGAGTCTAAAGTGTTCCTCACAGAGGAAAATGAAAGTCCAAGTATACTCTTGGAAATAGTCCCATTGCATAGATCTTCTCATTTTGAATCTATTGCAACTTGAATGGGCTAAAATGGACTTTGGATGATGAAGTTATCGCAGAAAGAAGATTGCCTTTGTCCTTTGAAAAAGGAGGCAAATTCTTATGAAAATGGCCTAAAAGGCTCATTGAAGAAATCACATCAGAAAAAGCCAAGGGAAGGACTTAACACATGGGCGGAAGGACCCCTGATCAGCTATCTCCGATATATCGGGTTGGAGGTAGGCTGCACCTGATATCGGGACACTAGGCAGAGTGATATGTGATTGAATCGATGATCAGGGCGATCGACAATCAGAGGAGCAGAGGCATAGACCCCACCGATGTGATATGCGAGGTGCAATATCGGCGATCGGTGGATCGGCGATTGACATAACTAAAGGGAATACCCCTGGGCCATTGCGACATGTGATAAAGCAATGGGCTGATGTGTGATTGTGCGTGGACCATTGGATTGGGTGTGCATATCAATGATCAAGATTCGATCGGGGTGATCGGATATTGGATGATCTGCGGATCCCTGATATAAAGGGCTATTACATGCACCACGCAACTTGCGATAGCGATATATCGATAAGGGTTGGACCCGATGGGTTTATAGAGGTGATTCAATACTATTTGAAGTCGGATTAAACACTCCATGAGGCATTTTCCTGTGTATTTCCGTTATTTGGCTGTCACGGCTAGAGGAAGGAAAAACGATCAAGTTTCCCCGCGCCGATGATTCCTTTCCATTCTAAATGAATTCTTGTGGTGAACAGTCAGATTTTCCATTGATGGAGGACTGTAACCGATGTGTTACAAATGCACAGAGCGCATAATTGCAGAAGATTGTTGAGGGTGCGGAGAGTTTTGGACTCACTTGGAGATCGAGTGAACCAGAGAGCACAACTGCTAAAGGTCCCTGAAGGTTACCGAGAGTTGCTTGGAAGTCAAGTGAACTAGAAAGGCAGGTAGAGGTTGCGAGAAGCTCGTGAGAGCCAGAGCCAGAGCCAAGAGCCAGAGCTTAGAGCCAGAGCCAAGGGCCAGAGCCACGAGCAAGAGCTAGAGCCAAGAGCCAGAGCCGAGAGCCAAAGCTAAGAGCTAGAGCCAAGAGCCAGAGTCAGAGCCAAAAGCTAGAGCCCAAGAGCCAGAGCCAAGAGCCAGAGCCAAGGGCAAGAGTCGAGAGCCAGAGCCAAAAGCCAGACCCAAGAGCCAGTGCCGAGAGCCAAAGCCAGAGCCCAAAAGCCTGAGAGCTTCAGAGCCAGGAATAAGATGGTGTTCTAAGCCCATTGTTTCTATGTAATCCAATGGATTTGAGCATGGATCTTGTAAATGAACTTATGCCATAATCCCAGAGAGCCTAGTCGAGTTGACTAGAGCTCAAGGAGACATGGCCCAAGAGTTTTGGGTGAACTCCATATTAATATTGTTGTTATGTGTGTTTGTTTATTTGCTGCATTATTTATTGTCATATGTATTTAAATATTAGCATAAGCAAATGAACTTAAAGCACTTAATAGTTAAAGGCAAACATAAGCATACACCTATTTTCAAGGACTTTTTAATTCTGCAATTGGTTAATCATAAGGTCTTGGGAATATTTAAGCTTTGGAAGTGGGAGAGGTTCTTGTAAGTTGACAAGAAGCCTTTAGTGCCCCATTTTCAGATCAGGTGGTATCAGAGCCATAGATTGATTAACCCCACCTTCAAAGAAGGTTATATCAGAACTGGTTATACCAGAGAAAGTGGTATCAGATCAAAATGCTTGATTGACAGAGCAAAGATTGCTTGTCTGAAAGGTATTTAAATAGTCAGAGGTTGATTGTATGCTTGTTTGCAGACTGACTATTGTTTGAGTTTGCAAAGGTGAAGGGAGAGCTATTGATAGCTCAGTCCAAGAGAGGATAAAAAGGAAGAAGGGCTACAGGAATTCTTCTTATCCCAAAGGACCTCAAGGCAATCCTTGAAGAAAAAGAGGTTTGTTGCAAAAGGTTGCTTGAATAAGCTCTTTGTTTATCTTGTTTGAAGTTCTTTTGTTCATTCAGATAATGACAACTTCTACAAGTGAATCCTCAAATTCTTCCTTCTTTACAAGAGTCTTTGATGAAGACATGAAGCAAGACTTGTCCACCATGATCGATATGGTGAGAGAAATGTATGAGGATCGAAGGAAGAGCAACATACTTAGAGAGTAGTTGAATTGCGTGGAGGAAGAAAAGCAGTTGCTTAGTGACAAATTGTAGGAAATGGAGAGGCAACTTCATATTGCAAACATGAACTTGAAAAGGATGCATGAGTTGGAGACACATCTCTTTGTTTCCAAAGAAGCCTTAGTCAAGTATCAACTTGAAGAAGAGGTAAACGATTCCTTTTTGTCTTCAAATTCTTCTAAGAATGCTTATATTGGTTCTTTTGAAAAACATACTAGAGGCATAGGTTCCAAGTTAATGTCCAAGATGGGCTATGAAGGAAAAGGCTTGGGCAAACATGCACAGGGTATTGTTGAGCCAATAATAGTTGAGGAAAGGCTTCAGTATTGGGGTCTTGGCTATGGACAGTCTTATGGAGAAATTTCCAAAGCTGCCATGAAGGCCATTGAAACAGTTCCAAGAAGGAGTTTCATTTCAGGTCTTCTACCTCAAAACTGTGAAGATTGTATTCATGGAGAATGCAATAGCTTGAAACATCATTTGCAGGATGCAGGTGTTCATAAGCATGCACTTGAACCAGAGAGTTGTGGAAACTCTAAAACCATTAAGAGGTTGATTGTGTTCCAAAGGGATCTACTTCTTCATTCAATTCACCTCCTCCTGAAGGCAATAAAGGTGAAGGAGAAAGGTATAAATCTCGTTCTAACCATATTCCTTTTGATTGTTTTGAGCATGGTAAATTTCCATATAAGTATGGGAAAATAATTGCATGTTCCTTTTGTGGTTTGGATAACCATAATGTTTCTAAATGTTGGAAGAGAATGGCCACATACAAGAAACTTTTGAAAGAAAGGAAGCAAGAAGCCAAAGGTCCATTGGACAAGGCAAATAATGGTTCAGAGGATCACATGTTTGCACCTATTGCCAAAAGCAAGGACATATTGCGCAAAGTGTTGGACTCTGAAATCCAACAATGCTTCCTCTCAAAATTTAAAGAAGGTGGAAAGATAAATGCAATGAATGGAAAGAAGATCCATGAATGATGTGGTTCAGAGATCACATGTTGATGTGATGTGCAGGCAAGGTAGCACCTTTGAAATGGATTGGTAAAAAAATGGTTAAGAGTCTTATCCAACTATATCGCAGTCCTTTGATTTGATGCATCTATTTGATTTCTTTGTTAATGGAATCAAGTGGCAGGATTTACCAAGAAGGTGAAGGAAAGGTTAAGTAGGAGACACATTATTGTTGCAACTTATATCATTTCAGCTCCGAAGTACAGTGTGCTTAAGTGAAAGTTGAAGGATGAAATGCATGCATGAGAATGTTGTGCTGACACAAGGATGTTGATGATTTCCTTGTATTTGAACATGTATGTGTAATAAATTTGAGGGTGATTGCTTGGCATGCATGTTGCAATATTGACCTGAGAAAGTAATTGGTCTCCCAAGAGGAGATAATGATGAAGTGTTTCATCTTTTGAAAAGAATCCTTGAGATCTTTTCCACATGCTTGACTTGAAGGGTCAATTGTTTTAAAGACATGTTTTGTGGGCTTGTTATCTAGTCCATCATTTGTATGCATATGTAAAGACATGGAGGTGTTCACAAGATGTGAAATCTATTTCTTTTGTTGAAGCAGGAGTTTACGCCATCTAGTTGTTGTTTGTATTTCTGTTGTTGTTGACAGTGTGCCAAATAGGTACAAATGAAAATTTTGTGAAGAAGATGTAACTTCACATTTGTTTGAGCCACCTTGGATCAATGATCAAGGAAGAGAAGTTCAAACTACCTTCTATAACCTTCTCAGCAGCAGTTCTGCATAAAGTCAAGGAGGAAAACAGTTCTTCCCAAGAGGACTAGCACATCCAGGAAGGAAAGTGGTCAAAGGCTCTAGTTCAGAGGCACTATGCAAGGCAAGTGTATGGAGGCTGAAAGAAGAGGGTGAGGTACTCTTATTTACTGTTCAGATTAGTATGTCAGTCTTTTGGAGACCAAAAGTTCTTTTAGTGGGAAGGTGTGATCCAAAATGGATCTAAGATAGACTTCTAAGTCTAAAGTGTACCTCACAGAGGAAAATGAAAATCCAAGGATACTCTTGGAAATAGTCCCATTGCATATATCTTCTGATTTTGAATCTACTGCAACTTGAATGGGCTAAAATGGACTTTGGATGATGAAGTTATCGCAGAAAGAAGATTACCTTTGTCCTCTGAAAAAGGAGGCAAATTCTTATGAGAATGGCCTAAAAGGCTGATTGAATAAATCGCATCAGAAAAAGCCAAGGGAAGGACTTAATGCAAGGGCAGAAGGACCCCCAATCAACGATATTTGATATATCGGGTCAGAGGTAGACTGCACCAGATATCGGGACCCCAAGCAGAGCGATATGCGATTCAATCAGTGATCGGGGCGATCGACGATCGGAGGAGCAGGGGCATAGACCCCGCCAATGCTATACGCGAGGTGCGATATCAATGATCGGTGGATCAGCGATCGACATAACCTAAGGGAATACCCCCAGGCTGTTGCAACATTCGATAAAGTAATGGGACGATGTTCGATTAAGCATGGACAGTTGGATCGGGTGCACAGATCAATGGTCAAGATTCGATCGGGGTGATCGAATATCGGACGATCGGTGGATCCCTGATACAAAGGGTTGTTACATGCACCATGTGACTTGCGATAGTGATATACCAATAAGGGCCAGACCCGATGGGTGTATAGAGGTGATTCAATAATATTTGAAGTTCGATTAAACGCTCCATGAGGTGTTTTCCTGTGTATTTCCATTATTTGGCTGTCACGGCTAGAGGAAGGAAAAACGATCGAGTTTCCCCACGCCAATGATTCCTTTCCATTGTAAATGGATTCTTGTGGTGAACAATCGGGTTTTCCATGATGGAGAAATGTAACCGATGTGTTACAAATGCACAGAGCACACAATTGCAGAGGATTGCTGAGAGAGTGCAGAGAGTTTTGGACTCACTTGGAGGTCAAGTGAACCAGAGAGCACAACTACTGAAGGTCGCTGGAAGGTTGCTGAGAGTCGCTTGGAAGTCGAGGGAACTACAGAGGCACGTAAAGGCCAAGAGAAGCTCGTGAGAGCTAAAGCCAAGAGCCAGAGCCATGGCCAAGAGCTAGAGCTGAGAGCCAGAGCCAAGAGCAAGAGCTAGAGCTAAGAGCCAGAGCCGAGAGCCAAAGCCAACAGCCAGAGCCAAGAGCAAGAGCCAAAGCCAAGAGCCAGAGCCAGAGCCAAGAACCAAAGCCCAAGATCTAGATCCAAGAGCCAGAGCCAAGAGCAAGAGCCAAGAGCCAGAGCCAGAGCTAAGAGCCAGAGCCAAGAGCAAGAGCCAGAGCCAAGAGCCAAAGCCAGAGCCAAGAGCCAGAGCCGAGAGCTAGAGCCAAAGCCAGAAATCCTGAGAGCTTCAGAGCCAGGGATAAGATGGTGTTCTAAGCCCATTGTTTCTGTGTAATCCAATGGAGTTGAGCATGGAGCTTGTAAAAGAACCTATGGCATAATCCCAAAGAGCCTAGTCGAGTTGACTAGAGCTCAAGGAGACGTAGCCCAAGAGTTTTGGGTGAACTCCATATTAATATTGTTGTTATGTGTGTTTGTTTATTTGCTGCATTATTTACTGTCATATGTATTTAAATATCAGCATAAGCAAATGGACTTAAAGCACTTAACAGTTAAAGGCAAACATAAGCATACACCTATTTTCAAGCACTTTTTAATTCCGCAATTGGTTAATCATAAGGTCTTGGGAATATTTAAGCTTTGGAAGTGGGAGAGGTTCTTGTAAGTTGACAAGAAGCCTTTAGTGCCCCATTTTCAGATCAGCATTGGAGCTAGTACTTACTCCTCAAATAAAATATTACAGACTCTCTTGGCTATGTGGGAGGAGCTGAGGTGAAAGGTCCCTTCTATGTACAAATGAAGGGGTATTTATAGCCAAGGGCGAAACTGACCCTTGTGGTTGTTCAACTACCCTCATGATCATTTGACTTCCATGACTCTTCGACTTACATGAATATTTGTTCAACAAGTGGGTCTCTTGGACTTCCACGTTACATCACATTGATTGACAACAAGCCTATAGTGAGGATGTGGGCGACATGACTCATGACGTGACTCGACATGACTTGACATGACAATGCTGGTACATTCGTGTTACTGCTAGAGTGCATGTCGAGCTATAGTGCTGCTAGGTGGTGGATGTCTTCATGGTTTATCATAGCTTCACCTCCGCATTGCAAAGTGCACGGAGTCTTCGATGATCCTTGGTTCGCTTAATGAAGCTTTAACATGTTGTTCCTTGCTTGCATGTTAGAAGTCTTCACAGGCTCATTTGTTCACGAAGGTGCTTGTTCGTCACGTTCATCTACTTTGCATGCTTCATTCATTCATCCATTGGTGAACCTATCATTCTGCATGTGCTCCCTTTGTTCATCCAATTCATCGTCTTTCCATGTTCGTTGGTGTACCTATACCTATAGTCACTCATAACAAGACGAAATCAAATCCAAAACCTCATAGTTTACCATGACACATGATCATTTGGATGTAGGTGACCTGAAGAGGCAGCAAGGTTGTGATGTGAGATGATGGCTCCGGACAACTGTTGATGAAAATTGCGCAAGAGTCACTGAGAGATGGAGACTGGAAATATGAGTCAACAATGACTATCTGAAAGATCTGGCTCAACTGTGAGGAAGAATTGCACAAATTTTGGGGGGAACAGTCTGCGCTTCTAGAAGGCAAGGTAGGCATGCTCTGCGCATTTTTCAGAACGAAAGGGTAAGGGGGCTGGACAGCCATATTTGTGCAATTTTCCAAAGGAATAGGTCAGGCTGCATGAAGGGTTAGTAGGCAAGGATTGTGCTATTTTTCTGGGGAACTACCCGAGAGACCGGCAGCCAAAACTGTGCAACTCCTAAAGGGAACTTCCAGTTTGTTACTGGGGTCACTTGCAGCTGAAAATAAAATTCCCAGAGGGAACTGCCAGTTGGTTTCCCGAGAGACTGGAATAAGAAACTACGCAATTCCCAGAGGTAATTTCTAGTTGGTTGCCCGAGATACTAGCAACAGAAACTGCACAATTCCCAAAGGGAATTGGCAATCTGCTTCTAGGGTTTTCTAGTAAGGAAAACTACACTGAGGCCATGAAGCTAACCTGCTGATCATCTCTGCATAATTTATGAGCTGAGATGAATGATGGGTAGTGGAAGGACTTCTCATGAACATTGCACAATTTCTGAGATGAACAGTTGGTCGACTGTTAGGATGACTGACTGGGAAAACTACACAATTTTTTAAGGGAGGCAGGGACAGGAATTTGGTGTCTGTCTAGCCTATCTACACAATTTCCTCAATCAGTTGAGTGGGTGAGGTTAGTGGCCTCTATGCAATTTTTTAGGGGAGTAGTCCTGGGGTGACTACTGGGTCTGACTGTCCGGGTAGCCAATATGAGAGTTGATTGGATTGCTTGCAGGCAGCGCAACTTGATAGGCTAGCTTGGTGCTTCTATGCTGTTCTGGTTCACATTCGATCGAGTCAATGGCGGGGAGATGTCCGGCTATCAAATGGGAGTCTGGTCATCGGAAATTTCAACAAAAATGGCTAATTGCTTGAACAATAGAAATATGCATAGGTTATGATATGAACACACATTCGCATGACTTGACGATGAAATGACCAAACCATCCAGATGCACTTGTTCAACAAGACTGATCGATGGTGTAAGCGACAAGCGTGACAATCATGATTGATCATGCATTGATTAAGATGAGCTTGCACAATAATGAATGTGACTTCATGTGTGAGTGCGGCAGATGCTTTCATAGCGAATAGAACAAACACATATGAAGCGAAGACTTTGAGCATAACCAGAACATGGTCGCAAGCATGACTCATACATCGGTATGAAGAGACTTGAATGCAATGAACAAGCTGTTGGTTTGTGTTATATTTTTTCCATGACTAAACCATGTAGTTAACTCGAGGGTTAGGAGGGGGTCAGAGCCCCCCCTTCATTGCGTCGATTGCGTAGTAGGGGGAGTCGCAGGGGGTTTGAGGGGTGTAGGTAACCCCACTCTATGGGGTTCAGGGCAATGCCCTGGAAAATTTTGGTTTTGGACCCCATATTAGGTTGGGCGGACCTACTATGGTTTTGTGCATGTTCTTCAAACATGTTTTTTAGATGTGATGGTTTTTGGTCCATGGTATTGGACGCGATGGTTTTCGGTCCATTGTATTAGATGCTTCGGCATGTATAAATATGTATTGTAACATTGAAAGGAACATAATGAGAAATCAAGCTGGTAGTCCCGGTTTTGGGATCCATGGGAAAATCTCTATGTATATGTGTTTTATGTGTTATGCTCTCGCATTGTTTATTTTATGTGTTTTAAAATTCTTATGCAGATAATTTCTATACGGGGTTAAAACCTACACAAGCAAGGTGGATGTAGAGACTCACACAAGCTCACAAAGTGAACCCGAGTGTGTGCAATCATCAAGTGAAGCTATTCAAGCGAGGCTTCGAAATTGGTGCAAGCCAAAATTTTGGAGGGTGGTTGTAGCCGTTACAACAGAGGCATAAGGGATCTGGTGAAAGATAAAAGAAAAGTCCCTCAAGTTTAGGCTCAAATATCTCCTTTTCATATTGACAAGAATAGTTAAGGGAAAGTCTAGGGTTTTGAGTTTCAATAATAGTTTCGTAACAGAATCCAATTATAGATTTCTCCTTTAATGGTGAAGTTTCTTCCTGAGGTGAACGTTATGTAATGATAGGAGATGTTTCCAAACTCAACCCTTCCCCCAACCTTGAAGATATATCATCATACTCAATAGAGGAAACAATGGGAAGAATATGTGTTTTAAATTTTCATGCAACTTGTGGGTTTGGATTATGGTTTGGGATATGGTTTAGGCTAGGATTTTGATTTGGATTAGGATTTGGATTAGACTTTGGGCTAGGGTTAGGTCTAGGGTTTGAACTAGGTTTAGGGTATGGATTAAGGTATGGATTAGGGCTAGGTCTAGGGTTTGGGTTAAGATATGGAATAGGGTTTGGATGAGCGCTACATTGTGGAGTAGGATAAGGGCTAGGGTATGGATTAGTGTAAGTTTGCAGGTAGTAGTGACCATGGAGGAGGATAACTTGGTGATGCATTAAGTGGAAATTGTAGTTTGTTTTTTTGTTCAAGTAATTGATCTTGCATGGAATACTTCCCTAGCGATGTTTGACTTGAGGAAGAGAGCCAAGGAGAGGGAAATTGTGGCCATGAAGTAGGATATTCAATTGGAAGAGGACTAAAAGTTTTCCATGGAACTACAGGATTATAAATCTATTGAGAAAATGCTCAAGAGAATAAGCATTAATCCAAGTATTGAATGATGATGGGTTTTGAGTTATACCTGGTGGTCGATTTGATTCCTTACTTGATTTCCTGAGTACCTTTAGTAATCCTGGTATTGATGGGATATGTTCTATTACATGAGCCTCTTCACAAGTTCTGCAAACTTTCAAGCTACTAAGTGGACACTTTCCAAGGAAATGTTTCTTTCTACAATTGGTGCAAAATATCAACAATGGTTCTTCATCCTTCCTTTGTTCTTCTTGCAAATCATCCAATTTTGAAATCAAAGATTTAATAATATTAACTTTATGTTTAAGCAAAATATTAAATTCTACACTTGTGAGTTCTTCATTGGATGATTCATATGTCTCTATACTAGCATCAAAACTCCTCATTAAATGATTCCTAAAATTACCATTTTCTTGTTTTCAACAAGCCAACTGGAATATTCTGTCATCACATGGATTAATATATATAGGGGGGTTCTTATAGCACCTGGGAAATGAAATTCCTTTAAAAAACCAAGATATGCTAGAAATAAATAAATTCAAAGAAAATAAACTTGCAAGAGAAACTAGGTGAAAACAAAACCAAATGCAACAGGTCACCAAGGTCAATCCCTTAAGTGCCTCCCTAGCAATGACGCCAAAATGTTGGGTGTAATATATTGTATATTAATGGACCAAAATTTAAATGTCAATCTAGAAGTTCGTAATCTTGGATTTGTAACACTGGAAATGACAGAGAAGGACTTCAGCAACCTGCAAACCCTACTTCTATCTTTCCTAATTACGCCTGCAAAATCAAAAGAATGGAAAGCAAATAACACCAAAATAATTCTGGTGCCAAAATAAAAAAGGAAAGTACATTGCAAAAACTCAATGAGAGGGACTTGAAATCATCATAAACAATCCTGATCACTGAAATATGGAAAATCATATATTTGAGTCTAAACGTCAGTACAGTAATAAGAAAGAGAAATAATTAGGTTGTGAAGTGCATTTGTCTTCATTAAAGATTTTCCTTCCTGTAATGAACCATCATTATTGCATTGCAACAACGTTCCTCTAATGAAGCGATGTTCCTGCACTAGAAGTATGTATTGTGCCTGCACTGAAGATTTTGACCTTCATACAAGAGCTCTATATTCCTGTACCAGAGCACTCTGTTCCTGTACGAAGATATCAATTCCTGTACCAAAATAGAGGTTCTTGTACTAAGAAATCAGTGTTCCCGTACTGGGTTTCCAAACCACTTGAAGAAAATGAAAAGGGTGTTAACTAAGAATAAATTGCAAGGCGAAACAAAGATGAGGAAATAAACATTTATAAGGAAAAGATTCTTTAACTAATCATACATTCAGAAATGAAAGGTACTTCAAAAGTCAAAGAAACATCCTTGCTAGAATAAGAAACTTCTTGCATGTGAAAAAGAACTATATGTTCTAAATACAAGCAGGATTCTTCTTGAGATGATTGTTATTATGTAAATCAAATCTACACTTATTATAAATAGACGTTTTAAATTAGAGGTCCCTTCAATAATTTTAGTGTTAAATTGAGTTACTTTCACATGGGAAACGAGTGCAAGCACAATCTATATAATGTAAAAACTATTTCATTAAATCTCATAAAGATAAATTAATTCTAAACTTTCATGTTGATAATTCTTGGAAACTTCACTCAGAAATAAAATACAATTTGTAGAAGAAAGCAATGAACTTGCAAGAAATAAAAGGACTTGCAAAAGTAAACTAAGTAACCTTCACTTGTAGAAATGAAAACGCACTGGTGCAAGTAACCAAAACGCACTCCTTTTCCAGAAAGGAAATTAAACACGCATCAAAGGAAAGTAGGGTTAACACAAAAGGTAGGAAATAAGCACACCCAAGCCTACACACTTTAGATCCGAATCACATAGCTTATAAAGAAGTCAAAGCATGTTAACTATGAAAGAACAAAATATAACCTGCTCAATTCTTACATAAAAATAAGTTTAACACACCACAGAAAAGGGAGAATGAGCTGGGTTGGTTGGGCCCTACCCAACCAATTCATATCCCTATTATGAGATCAAATCAATTGCTCAAATAAGGCATCACCTAAACAATTGGAACAGGGAATGAATAACTGGCGTAACTCCCTGTATTAAACTTAGTAATTTGCAAATGTACATCGTGGATTGTTAGATTCAACCCATAAGTATGGCGGCACAAAATTACAGTGCGAGAAAAAATTCTATAGAGTATCGCCCCCCTAAGTCCACCCTAGAATCCCTAATATATACATAAAACTTCGCTCTCGGCCGTAATGAAAATTAATAGAAAAATACGTTTGAACAACAATAAGACTCCATCTTTAGTTCATTCATAGCACTCCAAGCCTAATATAGATAATGGAACAAGATCTCGACGAGATATGTGCACCAATATTTAATAGATATGATATTTTAGGAGTCAATCGGCCGACTGTCCACCTGGTGCAAGAACGGGGGACGGTACATGAACAATGATCTGTACAGGAACAGTGGTCGGTACAAGAACCATGGATGGTACAGGAACGATGGACAGTACGAGAAGTTCAGATCCTACATCTTTAGCACATCCATAACATTCCAATCATGATGCAAAAAAAATGGAAGAAACTCTCGATGGTAGGTGTGTACCATTCCTCAACAAATATGATATTTTTGGAGTCAATCTGGAATGAATCATCCGACTGTCCACCTAGTACAGGAATAGTGGGCGGTACAAGAACTACAGATCTTACACCAACCAAATTTCACTTTATATTAATTAAATTTACTGACCATGCCTTAATTAAATTTGAAAAGGCAAGTTACAAAGGAATTTAAATATTTAATATTTTTTATAACGAATAAGCCCCTATGATGCATATTCAATAAAACATAGAGAGAGGCCAAAAATCATGTGTAAAGGTTTAATTTTAATTGTAAAATAGAGGCTTAGGTAGTGTGGTTAGGAAAAAGGTAGGGTTAAAAGGACAATTTTGGCAACCAACACTCCCGTTCCCATAGCATGAGAGTGACTATTTCCTAAGAGCTACAGAATAGTAGTGGGACCTAGGGATAGGCTGTCTGAGTGGATGAATTGTATCCTAAGGGCTCTATTGATGATATTGGATGACCACATATGATGTTCCGTTGATTCCACTTACTTAAGGTGAGATAGGAGGTTGAATCTGATCATAATAGCATCTCTCCTCATGTTTACCCCAATTGGCATGGTTACTTTGGATAGACCTAGGAGGGGGTGTTACAGATTGGTACCAGAGCATGGTTGCGCTCTCTTTGGGTCATATCGGGTGATATAAATATGGGTGAATGTGTTGGTCATACATGCATGTCAATTGCATGTGTTGCTCCTACACTTGTGTTCCACGTGCTTGTTTCATTGCATCATATTGATCATGGTAGTAGTAAGGCTATCATGAGGAACTTGATCTCAGTTTTATGGCATGCATCGCCATGAGTGTATGACTAGTTATACAATTATATGTAGCTTGAGTACATCCTTGTATGTTGGGTTGCATTCTTGGTTATGTGATTACATGCATTAGTCTTGTAGGTTGATTACAAGAATTGATCGCTTATGCTCGACTACATGCGGTTATGCGTAAGTGTAGTTAATTAGGAATTTCTTATGCAGGTGGATAGTTGCATGAGGCAATGTGTATACTAGACCATAGTTAGTATAATGGTTACGCATTGATGCACTTATTGATATACGTCTATATGTTATTATGGTTATGTTTTACATGCATCATTATGATTTTATGATCTTGCAAACAAAGTATCCTCCACGAGTTATGCTAAGGTATGTTGATTTATGGTGATTTGATTTAGATGACATAGTATGCCTTGTAGGAAAGAGATCATATGGCTAAAAAGTGGTAGAATACGTAGAATCTCCCTATGCATCAAATGGGAAGTGTGGTATGGGGTACTCTTCTAACTTGATAGACGTAGTGAGAAACCTGAAGGAAGAAATAAGGAGTTGCAAAGAAGACAATAACAAAATCATGCATGCACAAGATAATCAAGTAGAGGTGAATACAATATTACTTGAGAGTTTGACAGATTTGCAGTGACAGGGACCTATTCAAATCAACCTTGGACATGAGGACAAAACTAATGGGGCATATGGTAGAAGGTCTCATAGTAGACATAGGTCAGATAGATTTGACGCTATTAGAGATGGCAGGATGTTGGACACACCAGATAGGAGGGGTGAAAAACACATGTATTACTCTAGTTCTGGTTCTGATAGACATCATGATCATCATCATTATTATCCGTACATGTGGAATGATAGGGTATACTTTCCAGATCAGTTAAAAAAGGCAAAGCCACCTACCTTTGATAGAGATATGAAGAAATCACAAGATGCAGAGGCTTGGTTGCTTGGCATGAGGAAATTCTTTAGATTGCATGATTACTTAGAAAAATTGAAAGCAAGGATAGCCCTTTTCAGTCTCAAAGGTAAAGAAAATATTTGGTGGGGAGACATGAAGAATGTAAAGGACATACATGAGGATGAATTGACTTGGCATGCATTTGAAAGGATCTTCAAGAGGAAGTAATTGTTTGAGAGGTATTATGATTACAAAGATAAGGAGTTTTATGAGCTGCAGATGGGTTCTATGACAAATGAGGAGTATACTAGCAGATTTATGGAGCTGTTGATATATGTGCCTTACCTCAGAGAGGAGAAGGCCAAGGTTTAGAGATTCATCAGTGGATTTCCAGTAGCATACAAAGACCAGATTGAGTTTGATGAGCTTAGATCATTGGAGGAGGCCATCCAAAATTTGAAGCGTTTTTAAGAGCAGTCAAAGCACAAAGTTGATTTATGCAGATGTGGAAAACATGCAGGAAGATCTTCAGGCATCGATCATTGAGATGGACGGTAAACTTTGTGATAAATTTGTTTCTATTTTGATTGATCATGGACCTAACTATATTTTTATTAATCTTGACCTAGTGGATAAGTGTGGTTTGAGAAAATAAGTGCATGCAAAATCTTGGTTGGTATGGTTGGCTACAGGTAAAAAGAAGTGAGTTCACCATTGGGTAAGAGCTTGCGCATTTGAGTTCAATGGTATGCTACAATAGTGCATTTTAATGTATTTCCATTGGGATTGTATAGTATGCATTTGGGTATGGATTGGTTATACATTCATAGAACCAAAGTGGATTGCTTCAATAAGGCCATTGAGTGTGTGGATGATAGTGGGGAGAAGAGAACTTTGCAAGGTAAGAAGCCTACATTAGTAAGTATGGTTACTGCTATGCAGACTAAGTGTAGTCACAAAAATAGTTGTGTGATGTTTGTAATACACATTTCCAGTGACAAGGGTAAGGAGGTTTAGGATGAAAAGGTGTTAAGTAGATACCTAGTTTTGTATTATTTTCAAGATGTATTCCTTGAGAACATTACAGAGTTTCCATCTCACAGGGAGGTAGAATTTTCTATTGAGTTGGTGCCAGGGGAAAATCCATCATCGAAAGCACCTTATAGGATGAGAACACCTGAGTTGGCAGAGTTGAATTTGAAGCTAAAGGAAATGTTAGACAAAGGATACATCAGACCCAATGTATCACCTTGGGGTGCACCAGTGCTGTTCGTATAGAATAAAGATGGTACTCTTAGACTGTGCATTGATTACAGGCAATTGAATAAGGTAACGATCAAGAACAGGTACCCTTTTATGAGGATTGATGATTTGTTTGATCAGTTAAAGGGAGAAGAAGTGTTCTCTAAGATCGACTTGAGATCGGGATACCATCAGGTACGCATCAAGGAAGAGGATATCTTCAAGACTGCGTTTAGGACTAGGTATGGGAATTATTATTTTGTTGTTATTCCATTCAGTTTGACTAATGCTCCAGCTACATTCATTTGTTTGATGAATAGTGTGTTGCATCATTAATTGGACAAGTTTGTTATTGTATTCATTGATGACATACTGGTATATTCTAAGAATGAGGAAGAACATGCCAAACATTTAGCAGTAGTGTTGAGATTTCTAAGAGAGCATTAGTTGTATGCTAAGCTTAGCAGGTGCAGCTTCTTTTAGATTGAGGTACACTACTTGGGACATGTTGTCTCCATGGAAGGCATAAGAGTAGATCCATAAAATATAAGGGCCATCATGGAATGGGAAGCTCCTAAGAATGTAGATGAGGTGATATCATTCATGGGATTGGCAGGTTACTACAGGAGGTTCATTCAAAAATTCTCACACATTGCATATCCTATCATGTCATTGTAGCAAAAAGGTAAACTATTTGAATGGAGCACAAAATGTGAAGATAGTTTTGAGCAACTTAAGAAGTTGTTGACACATGCACTAGTGCTAAATATTGCGGATCCCGACAAGGAGTTTGTAGTGTGTACATATGATTACAAGAGGGGACATGGTGGAGTTCTCATGTAAGAAGGACATGTAGTGTGCTATGAGTCATGAAAACTGAATGAGCATGAGTAGAACTATACAACGCATGATCTTGAGCTAGCAAATATTATACATGCATTGAAGATGTGGAAACATTATCCTCTAAGTAGGAGGTTAACATTGATGACAGATCACACTGGGTTGAGGTATTTGTTTGACCAACCAAATCTAAATGCCAGGAAAGCTAGATGGTTGGCTACCCTTAGTGAGTTTGACTTTGAGATCAGATACATCAAAGGGAATGAGAATGATACATGGTTACCCCTGCTTACACCCATAGTAAGCATCTACAATGCATAAATACATTTGTCCTAGGAATTTTAACTCTCTGATGAGTCCAAGTCTCAACAATCAATGGTTAAGGGCCTGTTTCTTAATCTCTACTGATAAATTTATTTAAACCCAACATATCCTAACCCTTAGGCAATATCCACTTATTAGTATTTTAATCAACCCTCAAGCTTTCATTTATGACTTTATCAAAGCCTTTCATTACACCCTTCTATCAGGACTCATTCGCTCCCATAAACCTTAATTTAAGCTTTCTCTAACCCTTTTAACCACATATATATAACCTTCCATCTTTAAACATTGACATAGCATTTATCGCATAAACTTACCTTTAAATGCGCAACTTCAATTATATCATAATATAAAGGAATAACCCGACTGAAACACATAGGCCAGACTTTAAACAGTATAAACCCGTATTCATAATTGTCATTAGGTCTGCACTCATCCATCATCTTTCCATTGCACTCTCCATTCAAACTCCAATAGTGATCAAACAACTTGCATTATAACCTTCGCCATTGATTTATCCTTAATAGATCTAACGATTCACCTCGATTTCGGATAGACAATGAGCACGGGGATTAATCGCTTGATAAAGCGGTTTCCCTTCTCCACTACTCTGCTATGTGTCGCGTTATGAATGGAATTGGAGCCAAACGGAAGAATACTGCTTACGGTCCTTCTTTCACTAGAAATCCACTTTCCTATATAAAACCACTTCTTCACGAGTTATCTTCCACCAGCTCTTTCATGTGATGACTGTTGATCTTTGAGATCTAACTCTTCCTATGCACTACCTCTTCACTTCTACCGCTCATTCCTTTTCTTTAACTTTAATTCGTCATTCAGTGTTTTTCCTTGTGGTTTTGGGTTTTCCTTCAGGGTTTTGGCTTCCGCTTTTCCACTGCTCAACATTTTCTCTGTGCCTAACCTTTGTGAATTCTCACTTCGCTACTTCTTTAGAGCTCCCCTATGATCTTCAACTAGATACACAGATCCCTTTATGATTCCTCTAAATCATTCTACTTGTTTGTGTGTCCTTCAGAATTGTGCCTCCAACCCCTATTACAGAACCTATGAATTCACATATAATTCAATCATTCAATATACGTTCCACACACTTACACAGTTATGGAATAAAACTCTCTATATATAAATATGAACAATTGATTACATATCCGAGACTCTCTATCTCTCAGGCCTGATCTTCAGTATCAATGGCCTCCTCCTTTACTCTGCTTGTAGGCTTACATTTATACTAGAAAGGTTTTGTTGAACTAATTCAAGTTCAAATCCTAGATCTACTGAAATGACTCCTAATTGTCCTCTATGTCCACTTCTAACTTCAATTAATTCTTAAGAACTCTCTCTAGTTCCTCGAATCATGAAGCTACCTTTAGAGTTATAATTGACTTCTAACTCTCTTGTCATTGTTAACCACTCATGTTCTCCTTTATTCGAGAGCATTTACAAATATCCTCACACTTCTAATTAATTCTTATTATAACCACTTAAAAGCCTAAATATTACATTAATTTGAGACTTAGGAAACCAACTTCCTTAAAACACATGAACCCCCATATGTCTACTAAAATACAATGATTTTTCTTGGGTTGAATGCTCTTGCATCAGAGAACTAGGTTGTAGATGCTCTTAGTAGGAAGGTACATGTAAATCATATAGTGGCTATAAGATCCTATGGGATAAAGTTACAAGATAGTATCTTGCAGGCAGGACAATAGGATGAAATATACATGGAGATCGTGTACATGTTACAACATAGTATAAGTACACATGCAGGTACATGTGATCAGGATGCAGACTATCATCTCACAATAGATGGATTGGTGAGGTTTCGAGTCAAGATCTATGTGTCAAATTGTAATGAGCTCAAGAAGCTTATCTTGATGGAGTTTCATGTGAAACCATATTCAGGTTATCAAGGATATCAGAAGACACTGCCAATGATGAAGAAGTTTTACTATTGGTCGAATCTGAAGAAAGAAGTGGTAGAGTTCATGGCTAGAAGTTTAGACTATCAGCAAGGAAAGGTCATTTCCATGGATTTCATCATAGGTCTTCCGACGAATGTGAGGCAACACGATTCTACTATGGTTGTGGTTGATAGGTTGAGCAAGGTAGCTCAATTCATTCCACTAAATACTACATATTCAAGAAGTGAGGTAGCACAGGTATTCATCAGAGAGATAGTGAGATTACATGGTGTTCCAAATAATATTGAGTCAAACAGGGATGAAAACTTCACTTCAAAGTTTTGGAAGGATCTATTTGCTTGCTTGGGTACAAAGTTGGCCTTCAGTACAACTTATCATTCACAGATAGATGGAAAAATAGAGAGGGTCAACAAAATCTTGGAAGATATGTTGAGGATGTATGTGATACACCAATAGAGGAAATGGGAGGAGTATCTTCCATTGGTTGACTTCACATACAATAATGATTATCAGGAGTCATTGAGGATGATTCCTTTTAAGGCATTGTATGGGTGAAATTGTAACACTCCCATCAGGTAGAGTGATCTAGTGAATAGAGTACTTATTGGACCAGACATGTTGGCAGACATGGAGCAAGAAATGCAGGTTATAGAGAAGAACCTAAAGGCAACACAAGATAGATAGAGGAGTTATGCAAATCAACACAGGGTGTTCAAGGAGTTTTAGGTTAGGGAGCATGTGTATTTTCACATCAAGCCCAAGAAACTATATTTGAGGATTGGTTCATGTGCCAAGTTGGCACCACAATATTGCGGGCCTTTCGAGATCCTTGAGAGGATTGGACCAATGGCATATCGAATTGAATTACCTCCAACAGTGAAAGTCCATGATGTTTTCCATATTTCATTGCTTAGTAAGTATATAAAGGATGTTGATCATGTTATTGATTGGTCTGTATTGTTGGTGGAGCAAGAAGGAGAGTTCCAGTTAGAGCCCCAGTGCATATTGTCATTGATGCATCTCATGCTGAGGAATAGAGCCAAAGAGCAAGTTAAATTGCAGTGGAAGCACTTTGGGCTTGAAGAAGCTACATGACAGATGGTGGATCAGATGTAGGACCTATATCGTTCATTGTTTTCTGGTTGAGGCAAAGCAATTTTTGTTTGATGTTGGTTTATGTTTGGCATATGTTTTGTTGATGTTTTGATATTTGTATACGTGTATGTATATGGATGTAAATACCACCATGAGCTAAGTTATAAAGCTCCAATAAGAAGTATGGTTATTATCTTGTCATGTTGTCATGATGTTTTTCTTTTGAGCAGGTCTTTCATTGTAAATACTATAATGAGCTAATTTATAAAGCTCCATAGGCAATATATTTGCCTTCCAATGGTTTTGCTAAGGTATTGGTGTGGTTTAACACCGAGGATGGTGTTCACCAAGGGGGAGGGTTTTATAATAGCCCTGGTGAAAATTTCATGTAATAAAAGTTAATGAAGGAAAAA
The DNA here is from genome assembly GCA_000404065.3 of Pinus taeda. Taxonomy (NCBI): domain Eukaryota; kingdom Viridiplantae; phylum Streptophyta; class Pinopsida; order Pinales; family Pinaceae; genus Pinus; species Pinus taeda. The sequence continues at coordinate 87,057 of APFE030252768.1, read as the reverse complement.
TAAGACCATGAGTAAGGGACATGTATTCCTAGCCTTTTTCCAGATTCCATGGTATGTTGGGATCTTATTTCAGTTTTTGAGCTTTGGTTTGTTGGATTGATTTCAGAATCTAGTGTGGAGGTGGTCTCAAGTTCCATTCCCAAAGGCTTAGGATTCCCTTGATTGGTTTTGGAGGGATACACAATAATGCCTAAGGGAATGGTCTCTATTTATGGCCTAGTGATCTAGGTTTGGATTGTGGTAAAGGCTCAGAGACAATGAGACAGAAAATTCCTCAAGGATAGTGATGGATTCTGGATGGAATTCCAAGTTTTGTTTGGTTGTGATCAAAGCTCTTGTTTTTGTGTGATCACGGCTTGATGAGGGTGGAGGTGGTTTAACCTATGTATTCCCTTGGTTGTTCTTGAGTTAGTTTTCCTATGAGATCCCACATTCATGATTGGAATATGGCACGGGGATGAATGACTGAAAAAGAGAATTAGTTAATCCATGTCTATCATTAGGGGTACATGGAAGTCCCGAACCTGGTTATATTTTCCTATGATTAATAAAATCTAAGTTCTCTTACTTTTGCACTAATTTATATGTGGATGTGTTGGCTATCATATCTATGACATTTATATGGTTTTATGCTAGTTATAAGCATGGTTGAATTACTGGTTTATGTCATGGTTATTTCATATATTTACTTGTAGTTGTTAAATGGATGGATGCAAGACCTAATTGATGATGTAGTAGTTCGATGGAGAAGGAGGTGATCCTTCTAGTTATGTTTCATCAGTTGTTTTAGTTGCCTATGCTCAGTCTTATATCTTAGACCTGTAGGTTGCATTGATGTAGTGCGTTTGACAAAATGTCAGTCCTGGTTGGGGATGTTCAGCTGTAGTCCCGAGGGTGACTTTTGATTGATCAAAATTGTTATCATGTTTTTAATGAATTCTAGAAGTTATAACAAGTTTTGGGCAGAGGCCAGGATTCTAGGCTAGAAAAGTGGCTAAAATCCTATGGTCACTGGCACATAACTAGCAATTTTGGTCCACAATCACTGTCAGGTAGGCTTGTGAGAACGATCTTGGGATTTTTTTCGCTCCCTTTCCCATAGCACAAAGGTGACTCTAGCCTAAGAGCTATAGAATAACAATGGGACCTAGGAACATGCTATTTGAGTGGTTGACTTGTCTCCATAGGGTTGTGTTGATGATGTTGGATGACTGTATATGATGTTCCATCGATTCCACTTCCTTAAGGTGACAGAGGAGGTCAAATTTGATCATAGTATAGTCTCTCCTGATGTTTACCCCATTTGGCATCGTTACGTTGGGTAGACCTGTGAGGGGGTGTTACAGGCTACATTTCTTGGTCCAGCTTCCAATGCAGGGCCTTTTTCATTAAGTGTTCAAAAGTGTGTTTACATGGTTTTACAATGCTCAAACATAAATAGTGATGTCTCCAATGGATCCAACACTATCAAAGACCCTCATTTGGGTTCTTTCTACACCTCATTGGGTCAAAAATTGAGAAAGTTAAGTTTGTTACAAGTTTTTCCCAAATTCTATGGCTAGTCATCCTACAATTTGACCCAAATCTGGCTTGATCACCCCAAACCCAGAACTGATGCGCAAATATGGCCTACAATCGCACTCGAAGGGTGAAATTTGAGGACCGTTAATTCAAACATTAAGCACCCAATTCTGAAAAACTTGGTCACATTGGCACATATAATCGCATAGGGCGACAATATTCTAGAGCCTAACTCTGGGCCTTTTGGTTTTTTTGCACTCCCAGTTTTGTGGCTCACCATGTCGCCTTGGGGCTGGCCCCCTCTGCATTGCCATGAACATGGTCATATATGGGATCATGTGACCCCGAGGCTGGCCCCTTCCAACCTTACACCTTCGGTCTTAATACTGGGTCCATCGGTGTTTGGTGTTGCGGGCTATGGCCGTAGGCCGGGCTAAGGCCTAGCCGCTTGACCCCTCCACTTATGGTCTCGTGGGAACTGGGGTGGCCAAGGGCAAGGGCTTATCTTGTCCCCCTCCCCCAACTATGTTCTTTGTAAATTTTACATGGGGCTTCTAACCATATAGGTTAAGAACCAATATAGTGGTGGGGGACTATTGTGTTGTGCTACTGGTTGTGGGTTCAACCCCCGTGGCTGCTCGACCTCCAACCAAATTTTTAAACCAACCTCCGAAGGCCATGTGGAAACCCCTAGTTGGCCCATGTGGCCCTCCATTATTGGACCCAATTACATAGTCGACAACCTTAAATAATCAAAAATTTGGATGCTTGGAGAAATTAGAAAAATTTATGAACATTAGAAATTTGAATTTTTTGACCAATTTGGAGAGGCCATGTGACAGCTTGCCACTAGCCCAAATTTTCTAGTCACCTATCCTTTTTGCCAAAATTTAGCTGTTTGGGAATTCGATCAGAACTCGATATTAGGAGCATACGATTTCGGTTTTGAACGATTGAAGTTGTGTTGGATTCAGATCACCAAGATCTATCCAATCCTATAGGTTTTGATAATTTTTGAGCAATTTTAATTTTGAGCACTAAATTGATCCCTTGGATCAACATGATACTAACCTCATAAATTTGTCAAGGCTACACTTTCCACTTGATTCCTCATAAACCATTAATCTTTTCATGCCATTCACCTGTTTAAGAAATCATTCCTCCACAAGAATGATCTTAACGACCCTTCTAGACAATGACATACATACATACATATATACATATAAACATCAACATAAAAAAATCATGATCCCTGATGACCCTGTTAGAAAACAGCACACACACTAATATATATATATATATATATGCATTAGAATAATCATTATCACTACATAATAACGAAATATCATAAGGTCAAGGTTAAGAGAACTCCCTTTATCCTTACACAACATGCACAACATTGAGAACAACAATCCCTAACATAGCCAAATCATCTAATACTTTAAATCCATTTTCTTTACCTTTCTTGTTACCTTTCTCATGACTATCCTACCACTTTCAATTCATTCCAATAGACCCAACCAATCCAAATGGCTATCATATTCTTACCTTCAGCTGCCCTTTATTCATGCACCGAGCTTCATCTGAGTCTCATATTACTTGATGGGTTTCATTAAGCTCCTCCCAAGCTCCATTAGATTTCCGTTTTACCCAACCAATTACCAAGACTCTTGAAACATAAAAGGAAAAAACCAAAAGAAACTAAGATTAAACCATTAAAAACCAATAGAAATACAACACCACAAATAAAGTGGTATGGCCATACACTAGATGTAAAAAGAAATGAAAATCAGGCGCAAACAAATTACAAAAGACTAGAGGCCCAAAACTCCCAACAAACACCATGACTCAATCCACATGGGTTCCCAATGCCTCCAAGGGAAATTTATATATGAGCCTCCTTTAAGATTTCATGGCGATCTCTTTGCCATGCAATCCCCTACATCATACTACCATAAACAAACAATTGTTAGTGTATAAATAGATATACAATATACTAGTTACCTTACCTTGTTCTGCCAAGCACGCTTCCTTATAACTAAACACACACATATATCATCTCTCAAGGGACTCCAATTCTCTTGATGGATCTAGCCATAACTGAAAAGTAGTTGTTTACATATCAAGTACATGTTCATAAATGTAGCACATATCCACCTAATGTTAGACAAAATCAAGATTAAGAATACTTCATGTATTCATGCAAAGCACTTATTCATTTGAAGTGTAGTTTCTAAACATAGCCAAAGGAATTCTCACCCAATTCATTTCTTTTAACTTTTACCTTGCTGCACTTGAATCTTATTATGTCCCTTCACATCACCCAACTATTATTTATATAAATGAATCAACTGCTACCTTGTCATGCTAATACCAAGGATATTGCCCTGCCACTATTCACACATGTGAATCACATGTTCCAAAGATCAAAATATCATGTCTATTAATTTGAAATCAACCTTTACCAAGACTAATAGCCATGTCATAATAAAAAATCAACTCATAGTCATTAATCATACTACTACAACTAGAACTCACTTGTACTTAAGTGCATATAAACTATCTCAACATATAAGGTGTTAGTACAACTATCTTCAAACAAGATCATTCCTTCAAGCAATATCATAGAGACATATTCATATCATGCAATTATTTAAACATTCAAAAATCCTGTAAACATACCATCTTAGATAGCCAAATAGATGATATAATCAAAATCATACTCAATATATCTCAGGGGAGGCTATCACATATGCACAAGTTAGTCCAAATTAATACGACACAATATCACAAGTATATCATCTCATACTTGAATATCATAACCATGACAATTTGCATAGGCCAATCCAAATTAACACGATACATACAATATCAAGATTTTAACTGCAATGACCATAATCATCATGTGTATAACCACAATGCATATAACAACAAGTAACTATCATTCATGACTATCTAAAGCATGTTCATATGACCACACTAATCAACTAACATCTACTATGTATGTAACCACAAAAACAATAAATGGTAGGCATGTATATAATCATAATGCATATAACAGCCATTAACCAATATACCTGCATACCCAACATACAAACCCCATGACAATTTTCTCTTACTACCAGGTCCATTGCTATAACCTTGTTCTGATGATCTGCATCTCCTACTCTATCTCAACCAACATATCAACATCATAACATAACAAAAACATCATGATGACACAACAACAATGACTATCACAATTCATGCATAACCAACACATAGATTACTAACATGCATGCATGAAAAACTCATTCCGCCCATCTAGTCTAAGTGTTGAACCATGCTCTGGTACCACTATGTAACACCCTCCTCCCATATTTACCCAAACTAACCAATCCATTGGGGTCAATATGTGGCAAAGAGGTACTATGATATGATTCAACCTCATAGATCACCTTAAAGGAGTGGAACTTCCAAACCAATACTTTACAAATCTCCCTCAGGTGCTACAAGAACCCCAAAGGCTAAACCCCCCTTCTAGGTGCCCAGACCCTGAGTTAAACCTCTATTTTTGTATCATATACCTCTAGACATTGGCACAACACTCCTTGAATTCAACTATAACTTTCCAGTCATATGAAAAATCTTGCAAGGGAGATATATATATATATATATATGCATTAGAATAATCATTATCACTACATAATAACGAAATATCATAAGGTCAAGGTTAAGAGAACTCCCTTTATCCTTACACAACATGCACAACATTGAGAACAACAATCCCTAACATAGCCAAATCATCTAATACTTTAAATCCATTTTCCTTACCTTTCTTGTTACCTTTCTCATGACTATCCTACCACTTTCAATTCATTCCAATAGACCCAACCAATCCAAATGGCTATCATATTCTTACCTTCAGCTGCCCTTTATTCATGCACCGAGCTTCATCTGAGTCTCATATTACTTGATGGGTTTCATTAAGCTCCTCCCAAGCTCCATTAGATTTCCGTTTTACCCAACCAATTACCAAGACTCTCGAAACATAAAAGGAAAAAACCAAAAGAAACTAAGAATAAAACCATTAAAAACCAATAGAAATACAACACCACAAAGAAAGTGGTATGGCCATACACTAGATGTAAAAAGAAATGCAAATCAGGCGCAACCAAATCACAAAAGACCAAAGGCACAAAACTCCCAACAAACACCATGACTCAATCCACATGGGTTCCCAATGCCTCCAAGGGAAATTTATATCTGAGCCTCCTTTAAGATTTCATGGCGATCTCTTTGCCATGCAATCCCCTACATCATACTACCATAAACAAAGAATTGTTAGTGTATAAATAGATATACAATATACTAGTTACCTTACCTTTTTGTGCCAAGCACGCCTCCTTGTAACTGAACACACACATATATCATCCCTCAAGGGACTCCAATTCTCTTGATGGATCTAGCCATAACTGGAAAGTAGTTGTTTACATATCAAGTACATGTTCATAAATGTAGCACATATCCACCTAATGTTAGACAAAATCAAGATTAAGAATACTTCATGTATTCATGCAAAGCACTTATTCATTTGAAGTGTAGTTTCTAAACATAGCCAAAGGAATTCTCACCCAATTCATTTCTTTTAACTTTTACCTTGCTGCACTTGAATCTTATTATGTCCCTTCACATCACCCAACTATTATTTATATAAATGAATCAACTGCTACCTTGTCATGCTAATACCAAGGATATTGCCCTGCCACTATTCACACATGTGAATCACATGTTCCAAAGATCAAAATATCATGTCTATTAATTTGAAATCAACCTTTAACAAGACTAATAGCCATGTCATAATAGAAAATCAACTCATAGTCATTAATCATACTACTACAACTAGAACTCACTTGTACTTAAGTGCATATAAACTATCTCAACATATAAGGTGTTAGTACAACTATCTTCAAACAAGATCATTCCTTCAAGCAATATCATAGTGACATATTCATATCATGCAATTATTTAAACATTCAAAAATCATGTAAACATACCATCTTAGATAGCCAAATAGATGATATAATCAAAATCATACTCAATATATCTCAAGGGAGGCTATCACATATGCACAAGTTAGTCCAAATTAATACGACACAATATCACAAGTATATCATCTCATACTTGAATATCATAACCATGACAATCTGCATAGGCCAATCCAAATTAACACGATACATACAATATCAAGATTTTAACTGCAATGACCATAATCATCATGTGTATAACCACAATGCATATAACAACAAGTTACTATCATTCATGACTATCTAAAGCATGTTCATATGACCACACTAATCAACTAACATCTACTATGTATGTAACCACAAAAACAATAAATGGTAGGCATGTATATAATCATAATGCATATAACAGCCATTAACCAATATACCTGCATACCCAACATACAAACCCCATGACAATTTTCTCTTACTACCAGGTCCATTGCTATAACCTTGTTCTGATGATCTGCATCTCCTACTCTATCTCAACCAACATATCAACATCATAACATAACAAAAACATCATGATGACACAACAACAATGACTATCACAATTCATGCATAACCAACACATAGATTACTAACATGCATGCATGAAAAACTCATTCCGCCCATCTAGTCTAAGTGTTGAACCATGCTCTGGTACCACTATGTAACACCCTCCTCCCATATTTACCCAAACTAACCAATCCATTGGGGTCAATATGTGGCAAAGAGGTACTATGATATGATTCAACCTCATAGATCACCTTAAAGGAGTGGAACTTCCAAACCAATACTTTACAAATCTCCCTCAGGTGCTACAAGAACCCCAAAGGCTAAACCCCCCTTCTAGGTGCCCAGACCCTGAGTTAAACCTCTATTTTTGTATCATATACCTCTAGACATTGGCACAACACTCCTTGAATTCAACTATAACTTTCCAGTCATATGAAAAATCTTGCAAGGGAGATATATATATATATATATATGCATTAGAATAATCATTATCACTACATAATAACGAAATATCATAAGGTCAAGGTTAAGAGAACTCCCTTTATCCTTACACAACATGCACAACATTGAGAACAACAATCCCTAACATAGCCAAATCATCTAATACTTTAAATCCATTTTCCTTACCTTTCTTGTTACCTTTCTCATGACTATCCTACCACTTTCAATTCATTCCAATAGACCCAACCAATCCAAATGGCTATCATATTCTTACCTTCAGCTGCCCTTTATTCATGCACCGAGCTTCATCTGAGTCTCATATTACTTGATGGGTTTCATTAAGCTCCTCCCAAGCTCCATTAGATTTCCGTTTTACCCAACCAATTACCAAGACTCTCGAAACATAAAAGGAAAAAACCAAAAGAAACTAAGAATAAAACCATTAAAAACCAATAGAAATACAACACCACAAAGAAAGTGGTATGGCCATACACTAGATGTAAAAAGAAATGCAAATCAGGCGCAACCAAATCACAAAAGACCAAAGGCACAAAACTCCCAACAAACACCATGACTCAATCCACATGGGTTCCCAATGCCTCCAAGGGAAATTTATATCTGAGCCTCCTTTAAGATTTCATGGCGATCTCTTTGCCATGCAATCCCCTACATCATACTACCATAAACAAAGAATTGTTAGTGTATAAATAGATATACAATATACTAGTTACCTTACCTTTTTGTGCCAAGCACGCCTCCTTGTAACTGAACACACACATATATCATCCCTCAAGGGACTCCAATTCTCTTGATGGATCTAGCCATAACTGGAAAGTAGTTGTTTACATATCAAGTACATGTTCATAAATGTAGCACATATCCACCTAATGTTAGACAAAATCAAGATTAAGAATACTTCATGTATTCATGCAAAGCACTTATTCATTTGAAGTGTAGTTTCTAAACATAGCCAAAGGAATTCTCACCCAATTCATTTCTTTTAACTTTTACCTTGCTGCACTTGAATCTTATTATGTCCCTTCACATCACCCAACTATTATTTATATAAATGAATCAACTGCTACCTTGTCATGCTAATACCAAGGATATTGCCCTGCCACTATTCACACATGTGAATCACATGTTCCAAAGATCAAAATATCATGTCTATTAATTTGAAATCAACCTTTAACAAGACTAATAGCCATGTCATAATAGAAAATCAACTCATAGTCATTAATCATACTACTACAACTAGAACTCACTTGTACTTAAGTGCATATAAACTATCTCAACATATAAGGTGTTAGTACAACTATCTTCAAACAAGATCATTCCTTCAAGCAATATCATAGTGACATATTCATATCATGCAATTATTTAAACATTCAAAAATCATGTAAACATACCATCTTAGATAGCCAAATAGATGATATAATCAAAATCATACTCAATATATCTCAAGGGAGGCTATCACATATGCACAAGTTAGTCCAAATTAATACGACACAATATCACAAGTATATCATCTCATACTTGAATATCATAACCATGACAATCTGCATAGGCCAATCCAAATTAACACGATACATACAATATCAAGATTTTAACTGCAATGACCATAATCATCATGTGTATAACCACAATGCATATAACAACAAGTTACTATCATTCATGACTATCTAAAGCATGTTCATATGACCACACTAATCAACTAACATCTACTATGTATGTAACCACAAAAACAATAAATGGTAGGCATGTATATAATCATAATGCATATAACAACCATTAACCAACATACCTGCATACCCAACATACAAACCCCATGACAATCTGCTCTTACTGCCAGGTCCATTGCTATAACCTTGTTATGATGATCTGCATCTCCTACTCTATCTCAACCAACATATCATCATCATAACATAACAAAAACATCATGATGACACAACAACAATGACTATCACAATTCATGCATAACCAACACATAGATTACTAACATGCATGCATGAAAAACTCATTCCGCCCATCTAGTCTAAGTGTTGAACCATGCTCTAGTACCACTATGTAACACCCTCCTCCCATATTTACCCAAACTAACCAATCCATTGGGGTCAATATGTGGCAAAGAGGTACTATGATATGATTCAACCTCCTAGATGACCTTAAAGGAGTGGAACTGCCAAACCAATACTTTACAAATCTCCCTTAGGTGCTACAAGACCCCTAAGGGCTAAACCACCCTTCTAGGTGCCCGGACCCTGAGTTAAACCTCTATTTTTGTTTCATATACCTCTAGACGTTGGCACAACACTCCTTGAATTCAACTATAACCTTCCAGTCATATGAAAAATCTTGCAAGGGATATATATATATATAATTATCAATAAATATATATATAGTAATCATATATAATATATATATATACTATATATATGCATTATAATAATCATTATCACTACATAATAACGAAATATCATAAGATCAAGGTTAAGAGAACTCCCTTTATCCTTACACAACATGCACAACATTGAGAACAACAATCCCTAACATAGCCAAATCATCTAATACTTTAAATCCATTTTCTTTACCTTTCTTGTTACCTTTCTCATGACTATCCTACCACTTTCAATTCATTCCAATAGACCCAACCAATCCAAATGGCTATCATATTCTTACCTTCAGCTGCCCTTTATTCATGCATCGAGCTTCATCTGAGTCTCATATTACTTGATGGGTTTCATTAAGCTCCTCCCAAGCTCCATTTGATTTCCATTTTACCCAACCAATTACCAAGACTCTCGAAACATAAAAGGAAAAAACCAAAAGAAACTAAGAATAAAACCATTAAAAACCAATAGAAATACAACACCACAAAGAAAGTGGTATGGCCATACACTAGATGTAAAAAGAAATGCAAATCAGGCACAAACAAATCACAAAAGACCAAAGGCCCAAAACTCCCAACAAACACCATGATTCAATCCACATGGGTTCCCAATGCCTCCAAGAGAAATTTATATCTGAGCCTCCTTTAAGATTTCATGGCGATCTCTTTGCCATGCAATCCCCTACATCATACTACCATAAACAAACAATTGTTAGTGTATAAATAGATATACAATATACTAGTTACCTTACTTTGTTGTGCCAAGCATGCTTCCTTGTAACTGAACACACACATATATCATCTCTCAAGGGACTCCAATTCTCTTGATGGATTTAGCCATAACTGGAAAGTAGTTGTTTACATATCAAGTACATGTTCATAAATGTAGCACATATCCACCTAATGTTAGACAAAATCAAGATTAAGAATACTTCATGTATTCATGCAAAGCACTTATTCATTTGAAGTGTAGTTTCTAAACATAGCCAAAAGAATTCTCACCCAATTCATTTCTTTTAACTTTTACCTTGCTGCACTTGAATCCTATTATGTCCCTTCACATCACCCAACTATTATTTATATAAACGAATCAACTGCTACCTTGTCATGCTAATACCAAGGATATTTCCATGCCACTATTCACACATGTGAATCACATGTTCCAAAGATCAAAATATCATGTCTATTAATTTGAAATCAACCTTTACCAAGACTAATAGCCATGTCATAATAAAAAATCAACTCATAGTCATTAATCATACTACTACAACTAGAACTCACTTGTACTTAAGTGCATATAAACTATCTCAACATATAAGGTGTTAGTACAACTATCTTCAAACAAGATCATTCCTTCAAGCAATATCATAGAGACATATTCATATCATGCAATTATTTAAACATTCGAAAATCCTGTAAACATACCATCTTAGATAGCCAAATAGATGATATAATCAAAATCATACTCAATATATCTCAGGGGAGGCTATCACATATGCACAAGTTAGTCCAAATTAATACGACACAATATCACAAGTATATCATCTCATACTTGAATATCATAACCATGACAATCTGCATAGGCCAATCCAAATTAACACGATACATACAATATCAAGATTTTAACTGCAATGACCATAATCATCATGTGTATAACCACAATGCATATAACAACAAGTTACTATCATTCATGACTATCTAAAGCATGTTCATATGACCACACTAATCAACTAACATCTACTATGTATGTAACCACAAAAACAATAAATGGTAGGCATGTATATAATCATAATGCATATAACAACCATTAACCAACATACCTGCATACCCAACATACAAACCCCATGACAATCTGCTCTTACTGCCAGGTCCATTGCTATAACCTTGTTATGATGATCTGCATCTCCTACTCTATCTCAACCAACATATCAACATCATAACATAACAAAAACATCATGATGACACAACAACAATGACTATCACAATTCATGCATAACCAACACATAGATTACTAACATGCATGCATGAAAAACTCATTCTGCCCATCTAGTCTAAGTGTTGAACCATGCTCTGGTACCACTATGTAACACCCTCCTCCCATATTTACCCAAACTAACCAATCCATTGGGGTCAATATGTGGCAAATAGGTACTATGATATGATTCAGCCTCCTAGATCACCTTAAAGGAGTGGAACTGCCAAACCAATACTTTACAAATCTCCCTTAGGTGCTACAAGACCCCCAAGGGCTAAACCACCCTTCTAGGTGCCCAGACCCTGAGTTAAACGTCTATTTTTGTATCATATACCTCTAGACGTTGGCACAACACTCCTTGAATTCAACCATAACCTTCCAGTCATATGAAAAATCTTGCAAGGGAGCAACTGCAATTTTTTCACTCAGTTCTATGTTTGCACCTGAGAGGTATGAAGACACTTTTTTAGGGCTAATCTCCAGACCACTGCCTAGAACTCAATTAAACTCTTAGAAATTATAAGTGACACAGGGAAAAAGCCTTCCATACAAAATTTAGTAAATAAATTAACCTAACTAGTCCTAACCATGACAAACATTTCGTAAGTGACATGGCGAACATGTAATCTACATGTCATAGATGCACATCTAAACATAGGGATCTCATACTTATCTGAGAATTTTCGAGAAGGTCTGATTCCATCTCACAATAACTTCATTATCATATATTAGGTCATATATTCATTAACATTTCATTTACTAAGCCAAACTTGATGAAAGCCAAAACCAAAGTTTGTCATAAACCATGCTTATAACCAACATATAACCAACAGATTAACAATGATAGAACAACCATTAAAATCAAATAATGAGAAATAAATTTACTCATAAAACTCAAGAGGAAACATTCTTATTATTCATATGCAAAATCCAATCAAGTCAAGGACCTCCACGTATCACTTGACTATAGATTGAGCTAAACCAAATCTTTCTTTCAACCAATCACCCTCATGCCGTATTCCAAGCATGAATGTGGGACTCACAACAAATTGACCATGCTTCCTAGAATTTACCACATATCCCACCAAAACTGCTCAAGGATTTATAGACCTAAAGCAAGTACCAATACAACCAGGCTTTACCATATGTCCCACCAAGGGATTCCTAAGACCAAACAAGAAAGATACACTACCAAGCTTTACCACAATCCCACCATATACCAGTCCAGGGATCACTAGGCCTATATAGGCATCGATGCCTCCAGATCTCTCCACCTAAACCATGAGGAATTTGTCTGTCTCCACCCTCTAGGCTTTAGTGTATATCCCTCCATTTATCGATTGAGGATTCCTAGGCCTAATGAGGGTATACAAAACCATGATTTACCACAATCCCACCTTTACTGATTTAGGGATTCCTAAGGCTTGTTAATTTTCCTGAGACAACCCCACTTAGTTTTGAAATCATAACAAAATCTAGATCAACCAAGTAAGAGAAAACCCATCACACCATGGTTATTCAGAAATGGAAAGGAAAGGCTGAAAACCATAGTCACACATGGCAAAACCCATGCTAATGGCAACAATAGAACCAAGTACACACATGCATATACCATGCATGCCAAAAAGAGCAAGTAAATTATACAAGAGTATGAGAGAGTAGAGAGAATAAAGAGAGAGCTTCAAAATTGAACTGAAAAAAGTTTGTGAATTGATTCTCAGAAGCCTTTTTATTAATGATGCCTCTATTTTCTTCATTTTCCTTCATTTACCTCCAATTTCCTTCTCAGGCAAATATGTGACCTTTCACCTTCATTTTCTCCCAATTTCCTTTATTTTCATAAATAAATGCTAATTAATGCTTCTTTTCCTTTTAAATGCATTTTCCATTGCCTTTGTTAATTTACCCTTAGCCATAATAAACCAAATGAACACCCACTGGGATGTTTTTCCCAAAATTCAGCTTGGAATACATGTCATATGACTTTGGATTTATTTTCCCTTTATTAACTTTATTACATGAACTTTTAACTCGGGGCTATGACACCTTCGTGAAGCTTCACGGAGAGGCAAAGTAGAATAAAATGGAGCCAAATTATATTAATTATCATCCTTGAGGGCATAATACTAATGAGTTAGGCTTCACGGTGATTAGAGGGGAGATTGTCAATGCCTTTCTGAGTTGAATCCCAAACCAAGATCATGCTTGCTTCCCGGGCACCACTAAGAATGTGAAGAGGGATGGAATTCTATCAATCTTCCTTAACTCTCTTATGGGATAAAATGCATAGACAATGATGAAACAAAGAAGGTGAATGGTAGGTGAAATGAACAATATAAGACCAGGGAGCCAATGCATACCATGACCACCCTCTGAATTGTGGACTCTGAGGATGTTTAAAAGTCAAACCAACTACGATAATTGCATTCCAATTCTGAGAAAACTAGAGTATACTTATGAACATGCCTATTATCGGCTGAGAGGGGAGAATTAACGTTAGAGACATAGTTCCTGCTCAGACCATCTACTAAACTCATCATTGATTTTTCTAATTGGTATGCATTAGAGGGTGGCAGAATTAAAAGAAGGCTCAGGGAGGGATGTTGGCTCAACTTGATGCTACTTTTTTCCTTCCTTACAAGAGATCGTGATGAAAAATTATGAGATGCCATCATGATCTCACAAGGGAAGTAAACTTTGATGTACAATCTCCCAAGGTTTACCAATGGGAGTATCATGTTGAGGTGAGTGCTGCCACACTGAGAAATTGAATGCATGGCTAGGTGTATTGTATTTTTTGATGGTTTTGTACATTTGCTGACTTTTTTTTAAGCTTGGCACTCGTGGTGGGGGATTGGTTAGATTTGATTGAATATATACGTTAGGCTTGATTGAACATATGCATTTGTGTTAATTTTGAAAATATACATTAATATTAATATTTTAGTGCTTTGAAAAATCATGCTTTTAATTTTAATCTTATAATATATATATATATATATATATATATATATATATATTATATATATATATATATTTTAAAATTTAAATATAATCGAAATTAATATATAAGGTAGTTATATTTAATTTTGATGCATCAATTTAAATTTTAATGCTTTCAAATAATGAATCAAATAGTTTGTAATAATGTGTTTTTCTATGGATGTTTTGTAATGCATTTTAACTTTGTTAGAGTTAGTATAATTGCAATTTGACCTGCCTCATTTATTATTATGGTTATCTCTGTGTAATTAGGCTCACCTCATTTTTTATTATTAATACATTGTGTAAAGTGAAAATGTCCGCAAAATGAAAGCTTGAAAGCTTCCTCAACAGTTCTGCACAAGACTAGTGGTTATTTATTTTTAATAGATTATGTGACATGCAAAGGTTCACACAATGAAAGCTTGAAAGCTTCCTTCACACAATGGACGTCCTCCATAGTCTCACACATATGCATTTGTGTTAGTTTTGAAAATATATGTTAATATAATATTTTAATGCTTTGAAAATCATACTTTTAGTTTTGCTATTTTAATGTTTTGAAATAATGTCACACTGTGTAATAATGCTTTTAATTTTGATGCAATGTGAATTTTAATTGAAAAATTAATATATAGATTAGTTTAAATTTAAATAGATATCAAATTAATATATAAAATAATAATTATATTTAATTTTGATACGCCAACTTAAATTTTAATGCTTTCAAATATGAATGTCATAGTAATGTGTTTTTCTTTGATGTTTTAATTATAATTTGTTTTAACTCTTTTGGAGTTACTACACGTGAAATTTGACCTACCTACTTTGTTATTATAGTTCGGCCTACTTTTTATTATAGTACATGTGTGTAGTTGAGCTCACTACATTTTTTGTTATTAATAAAAAGGTTGAAATCTTCCTCCGTACAATAGAATTCTTTGAAGCAATAAATTAAATAACAAACCTTATAGAATCATGAACAAACATAATAAAGTAAATAAAAGACATCATAGCATCACGAAAAAACATAGTGTGTGTGAATTGTGCATAATTTTTTTTATTGTGTGAAGTGCAGAGAAAACTACGCACAATGAAAACTCTCTACACTTGGATTCATGCATACATGGTTAGAGATTGCAACTTACATTTTGAATGATCAGTGATAGTTGCAATCTTATAACAAAAAATAGAGAAATTATGAATACATTATCATAAATTGCAACTTGGATTCTGCGTAATCGTTGAAGCCTATGATCTGATTCAAGGGTAGCGTTTCCATCTCTCATGTTGTTGAAGAAACTCGCATAAAATGTCGTGGAGCTTCCCTTATCCAAATGAATTTTCTTCGATCCGTCGCCACTTGGGCTTTCTCCGAATACTTCTTTGGTACTCTTTAATTAGCCAAAGCATAATGAAAGAAATTGAATCCATTGTAATCATGCTATAAATTTGGCAGCTTGCATTTGACAAGATTCTACCTATGAAATTTTTTCCATAACACTTCGATATTAACGTCTCAAAATTCAATTCATTGTATATATTAAGAAACTCATCAAAACAATTGATTGGATGGATATGCACTTTTACAACAAAGTATTAGGAAGGAACTGTCTTGTTATATATATATATATAATTTTTTGAAATTAAAAAAATAAAATGTTCAAAGTAATATGAAGTGGGAGTAAAGTGTAACATGGCTTGTTATGTTCATTGCTTCATTTTCACAATGTTGTGAAATGAGCACAAACCATGGCGATTTATGTTTTTCCCAATATCTGCGATAGCATTATGCACTGAGCACGGTGCCCCTGTTCCACCGTCCCTACAACTCCTGACAACCATACAAGCTAGCTAATCATTCAACCCCAATGGCAACCCCGATTGGGGAGGATTTGGAGCCTCCCCCCATGATGAACCTTGCACTTCTGAATAAGAACATATCTGACAATGCCTCTGCTTCACACACTTATCAACATACTCATGATATGCCTAACGAATCAAAGGGTACAAACAATATACCTCCGGACAGGCAGCAAAATTCAGTAGGAGATGATGAGATGCCCAAAGTAACCTCTGTGACCTGCAAACCTGTAGCTGCAGAACAACCAAAAATAGAGCTGCCCAGTCAAAGAATCAACACCCAAATCCAATACATGAAAGATCATGCCCTTATTGGGAAATTTATTGGACTTTGGCCAACATAGAAAGCTTTACAGGGTTAGATAATAGCTAAATGGAAACCAAAAGGACATATCAATCTGAAGCTAGGACCAAAGGGGTTCTTTACAACAATATTCAACTGCATAGAAGATCACAATAGGGTCTTAGACAACGACCCTTATTTCTTTAACACTGTTGGGCTCTATCTATGTGATTGGATCGAACGATTCAATCTAGATAAAGAAGATCTGAGCTCAACACCAGTTTGGATCCGGCTATATTCCTTTCCATTAGAATATTGGGATGAGGAGTCCTTAAAAGACATTGGAAATGGCTTGGGAGAGTTCATAAAAGTTGCAGAAGAAACAAAACATAGAAAGTACACTTCCTATGCCTGCATCTATGTCTACATGCACTTGAACAAAGCTCTTCTAGACTCGGTAAGTCTATTTCATGATGACTTTGAATGGATTCAGACTCTAGATTATGAGCATGTTCCATTTAGATGTAGAAAATGTCATGCTCATGAACACCTATTCTGGGACTACCTGCTTAATGCTAAATCCTCCTCCAACACTGCCTTTGGGCAACTTGATCAAGATGGATATACTAAAGTGAACACTTGGAAACAAAATCACAAAAAGCCTGCTTCTCAACCCAAAAATCCTCGCACCAGCAATCCCACTCCCTCCACCAGAAATAGCTTTGATATATTAGCTCAGCCAACTCAGTGGCCTCTGAGCCCCCCATGCACTCTCATGCGATCCCCGATCAGTCCTCTGCTCACCCCCATGTGGATTTGTCTCATGACAAAGTCCCTGAGAAAACCCAAGTCCTCCCTTCCACCGTTCCCAATAAAGGTCCGACCTATAAACCTAATGGAATGGACATTGACTCCCTTATGATTGCTCCAAAGCATGTAGCGAACAACATGGCCAAGAGCAGTGAATTCAAGCAGATGGATGAAGAGCCTAAAAGTATTGACCTAGGAGACTTGGAAATTTTTAGCCTTGAGCAAGCATGCAAGCAAAAACAATTTGATAAGATCCCGATAAGACAGCTAGAAAGTTTAGATGTCATCCTATCCAGGGCACATCAACAACGATCTCTAGGAATTCAATCTAGAAGTCCGTGGGATGGAAAAAACGTATTCAAGGATACCAAGAAACATGGGAGAAAGACAGATCTACAATTAACCATCCTTATCGGGGAAATGATGGTAGAATTTGGAAGATATTCTAAACTCACAAAGTACTATAGGCCACTCCCCAACCCTAACCCATGAAGCTCACATCATGGAATTTAAGAGGGGCTAAATGGCCCGGGGAAATACAGAATGATAAAAAACTTGATACAGAAGGAGAAACCTCATATCTTCTTTATGCAAGAAAAAAAATGTAACAATACCTTTCTCAGCACCATTCTTTCAAAAGCATGGCCTGGTAGTCACACAATGACGATGGATGCTATAGGAGCCTCGGGAGGATTAGCTATAGCATGGAACATGTAGGGCATTACACTCACAGACTTCCATGCAAGCCATCATTGCATCCAAGCTAACTTCCACATCATAGGGACCAATGTGCACGATCACCTAACCATTGTTTATTTCCCACAAGCTGTTGTGGACAAAATCACAACTTTGCACATGCTCACACTGCTCAATGATAATCGGAAACATCCACTTTGGATTACGGGGGGCGACTTCAATATAATCACTAAATTAGATGAAAAAGTAGGAGGCCAAATCAGACTGGACAATGAAAGTAAGCACTTCAAGGAGTTCATTCAAAGCAATTGGTTAATCGATCTACCCTTCAACAATAGAATCCATACACAGAATAACAAAAGATCTCGGCCTCATCAGGTTACTTCAAGGCTAGATAGATTTTTGCTCAGAGATAATGCCATCCTCCTGGGAGGTGACTTTTCAGCCTCTATTCTACTTTTTATAGGTTCGGATCATTGGCCCATCTCACTTTAGTGGCAAAGACCGGGTAACTCCACTAGAATACCATTCTACTTTGAATCCTTCTGGTTGACTCATCCCACATTAAAAGATCTAGTTCAGCATGCATGGAAAAGTTTCACTCCCCTTGCAGGCTCAAAAATGTTTCAATTCCAATAAAAGCTAAGGTTCCTAAAAGCATAAATCCATCAGTGGAACCATGCCACCTTTGGAAACATTTTTCAAGCTCATAGAGCCCTTGGTCAAGAAATGGAGAAACTCTAGCAAACCATCACAAAAGAAGGAAGGACTGAAGCCCTCATTGAATAGGAAAAGAATCTATAGACTCAGATTACAGAAAGAGAAAAACAAGAGGAAATACTCTGGAAAGAGAAATCACGAATAAGATGGTTAAAGGAAAGTGAGAGGAATACCAAATTCTCCCATCGTACTGCCATCCAAAGGTGCATGCATAACAACATCACCCAAATTCACAACCAGCAAGGAGATCGATTGGAAGATCATGGGGACATTGAAAAATAACTCCTCAATCACTTCAAATCAGTCCATCAAGAACCTAACATCAATAGGAAACAAGCAATTAAGAAGATTCTCCCACATATCCCAAAGGTGATCAAAGATGAACATAATCAATTGCTACTACATCTGATAACCGTCCAGGAGGTGGAATAAACTATGAAACAGCTACAGGAAGGACAAGCCCCTGGTCTAGATGGATTTACCTCCACATTCTTTCACAGATTCTAGGATATTATCAAAGAGGAGGTCTGGCACGTTGTCGAAGAGTCTCGCTCACTTCATTGGATGCTTCCCTCTCTGAATGCAACTTTTATCACTCTCATCCCCAAGGAGGAACACTCCAATACTCTAGACAAATTCAGGCCCATAGCCCAATGCAATGTCATTTACAAAATCATATCTAAAGTTATAGCTTCCCGTTTGAAGCTATTGCTTCCCCTGCTCATCTCACAAGAGAAATCGGGGTATGTCAAAGGAATGAAAATCATAGATGGTATCATCCTCACCCATGAGATCATCCATTCTCTCAAGCATCACAAGAAAGCAGGTATGCTCCTAAAAATCGATCTCTCAAAATCTTTTGATAAGTTTAGTTGGGTGTACATTAAATCGATGTTAATAGCCTTTGGTTTCTCACATGTTTGGGTCTGATGGATCATGAGCTTAATCTCCTATGCTTTTTTCTCCATTCTGGTCAACAGAATTCCTTCTACCCCCTTTTAGCCCTCAAGAGGCATTCACCAAGGGGATCCCCTCTCACCTTTCCTCTTCGTTCTAATGGATGAAGGTCTGGGTAGGACCATCAAACAATTCCCCGACCATTACCCACCAGCAATTCATGGATGATAACATGTTATTTGGGCATCCCTTAGTTCAAGAAGCCCGGATATTCAAATCCCTCCTTGATGATTTCTCAGCAACCTCTGGAGCCAGCATCAATACCGTTAAATCCTAGATCTTCTTTTTTCATACGCCCACCCTAAATCAAATCTCCATAGCTTGCATTTTGGGATTCTCTGTCTCCTCTCTCCCCTCCAAGTATCTTGGTGCTCCATTAATTGATTCTGCCCTTAGGCACTCTTCTTGGCATCTACTCCTCGATAATCTTGAATCCTGTCTCGCTTCCTGGACCTTTAAAGCCCTAAATATGGCAAGCCAACTAATCCTTATTAAAGTCATTTTACAATCTATGCCTCTTTATCTCTTCTCTGTTCTAGCAGCACCTAAATGGGTTCTCAAAAAAATCAAATATCTTCAAAGGAACTTTCTATGGGGATCAGTGAGACATAATCGCAAGTGGGCTTTGGTCAAATGGGAAGCTATCTGCCTCCCAAAACACCTTGGGGGAATCGATCCTCGAGACCCCCAACACAGTAACACAGTCATGGGATCAAGAATTTGTTTGAAGTGGCTTATAGCTCCACAAACACCCTGGGTGATCCTATGGAGAGCCACATATGCCAATCATAGGTCGACTAAAGACTTAATCAGACTCACAGAGATGGATAAGGGTTCCCTAATCTAGAATGCGGGTAGATTGCACAGAAATTTGATCCATCGACATAGCTTCTGGGAGATAAGAAATGTCACAAGTGCTCACTTTTGGATGGATTCATGGTAGCAATGACCTATACTTAAAAACTTAATCTCACTTCCACAAATAGAGATCGAGGAAGCTCCATTAGAAAATGGTCAATCAGTACTGGACTTCCACCCTCGACCAAGGCTATAGATAATGGTGCAAAGCAGAACACATCATCAGGCAGGGCACAAAGATAATGTATAAGGAGTTGGACACAGAGCTAACCAATAGGCTAATCAGGTTCTCTGAAGAAAAGGACATCCTTCATTGGGGATACAAACCACATGGAACCTACACCACACAAGAGGCCTACAACCTTATGATTAATTCTCAGACTCACAAGGACCCTCTATGGGACAAAGTATGGTCTCCTAAAATTTGGCCCAAGATATCCACTTTTCTATGGTTGCTCTATCATAAAAGAATTCTCACTTAGGACAACTTAAGGAAAAAGAATTATCATGGTCCCTCAAGATGCCCCAACTACAAAATAAAGGAGGAAAGTATACAACATCTCATGGACACCTGTCATTTGGCAAACAAAATTTGGTAAAAAACCATTTTCAGATGTCAGAAAGATGGCAGAGTTAAAGAAGATATCATCAAAACCATTCATCAATGGGATAGAAACCCGTACATGAGTCCCCTACTTCACTCCTTATGGCAAATTGTTCCAGGCCTCCTTCTCTGGACTATCTGGAAGGGAAGAAACCAACGCATCTTTAAGAATCAATCCACCTCCATAGATATCATATGGAGCACTCTGTGCAGCAACCTTCAGGAAAATCTAGCACTCCAAACTTGGAGCGAAATTGATTTCCCCATTGATCCGCAAGAATGAACCATATGGATGAATTGGAACCTTAGGATTATCCAGACTCAAGAGCAGCCCAATAGATCCTTCCCTAACCACCACCCTTCTAGCAAATGGTACCCTTCACCTCCTGGATTCACCCAGCCAAACTTTGATGGTGCTTCTAAAGGCAATCCAGGTCAGGCCAGACATGGAGGAATCTTTAGGGACCACTATGGTAAACCTCTGCTTCTTTACCTAGGCACTTCAGGATGGGACACAAACAATTCAGCTGAACTGGAGGGATTGTGGCAAGGTCTCGAGATCGCTCAGTAGCATGGATACTTTCCCTTAATAATTGAAGGTGACTCTCAAATCCTCATCAACATGGCCCATCAACTTACTCAGGGTACTCCAGTAAAAAAGTTGTCCTGTAGCTGGAGACTTGCAACTCATCTGCAACTCATTAAGCATTGTCTTGCAACCAATCAAGCAATCATCTTCAAACACCTTAAGGGAAAAGGAAACAAAGTGGACGACCTCTTAGCCAATTTAGGGGTGGCAAGCAATCAAACTCTATACACAAGTTCAACCGAAATTACTAAATATGCCACACACCAATAGGAATACACCACACTGGTCCAAATGGATGTAGCACCCCCGGATGCGGGTGGTAGATAAGCATTTAAGTTAGGAGGGCTGCCAGACATGAAGGTGGTGGAACCACATGGTGACCTGCATTTTCCTTTGTGGAAACTTAATGCAGGCCACTGTCTCTCGACCGACCATCATTGCATTGGAAGGATCGAGACATCCCCTACCATAATAAAACCATGGAGCCATACCCTCTGCATTTTCCCCTTCGACCTCAAAGCTGTGCTTGCCACCCTGCAGCCGCAGAGCCTAACCTTCTCACCGCTATGGGTAGACGTTGCAGACTCCTCTGCTGTGTCGACCTGGGCAATGGTTTGCACTTCTCTCAGTCCCTCCATTACACCCTCCAAATTGAGGTCCCGGTCCCTGTCTCTGGCCCAAACTTGACTTCACTTGTTCAACTCAATTTTCCTCCTGCTACTCTTACACCACTCCCTGCTCCTCTGGCTCATTCCTCGTTGCTTCTTCAAACCAAGAGAATCATGAGGCATCGCCATTGCATGAAAAGTAGGTGAGGTGGTAATCATGGTAATGCCATTCGCCCCCTTTGCCTCCATCTGCTTCTACTTCCCCTTCAACCTCCTCGACCCTCAACCCTTCCTCTTCCCACTTCTAGGGGAGATATCTAGATACTTGCAGTGGCCGAGGTCGTGCTGGTTCCCGTGAGGCTCGGAGCGCCAATGGAACCACCCTGCTCACAGATTTCTCTACTACATCCCAGCAGGCTCAATTTAGGTTCCTCTTCTCCATGGACCAATCAGTAATCATCGCCACGGTCATAGTGAATTTATGGGAAGTCCTTGACTCATGCATAGTTCCAAAACATAGCCGAGAAATGAACCAAGCCTCTCCTTCGATTGCCGATATCCAGGGGGAGCCAAGCTCCAGCCACCCACTGATAGAAATGGACAATCCGTCCAGTAGTAGACAAAAGAATCTAGGAGGCAACACCACCTAAAAAGACAAAGGAATATGGGTGGGAAAACAAGAGCCTTAGGACACTGCAGGTGGCAGACAGGCAGCGAAAATGAACTCTGAAGATTATGGCTGGTATCCAATCATGGAAGAAAAGTCGCCATCCTAAGACACCTAGTAGCTGCATGCTATAGGTCACGCGTCCTATTCTAGATTTGAGTTTTGTTTTTTAATTTTTATAATGGTTAATACTGGCCAGTGTTTTTGAATTCTACAGTGGTCAATTTTGGCAGACCTTTTTGAATTTTACAGTTTTTTTTTTAGTAAATTTTGAGTTTTTGAACTGTTTCCCTTGCGTGGGTAGAATGAATCGAATTTTATCTCGTTCTCGGATTGGTTTCCCCATCTGGGGTAGTCTAGTCTTCAAGACATTTTGTTTAAAATGGTCATATGGTTGACCTAGTCCCTTAGAGGCCAGCAACTCACTATACATTATGTTTTTATTAATAGATTACTTTTGCTTAGAAAAAAACATGGCTTTTTATGTTTCAATGTTATATAATGCATTAAGTTTTATTCACTAAGTTATCTTTGTGTGGACTTTCACTATGTAAAAGTAGTTTTCTCTTTCATTTTAAGTTTGTATATTGAAAGCTCTGCACAAAGAAGCTCACATAATGAAACATAATAATATTAATTGTTTTTAGTAATTGATAAAATTTATTATTAAATAAATTTGATTTGGTCATAAAGTTAAATTAATTTAATTTATATTTATGATTTTTAGTTTTATAGTTTTTTAACAAAGACTAAAGAAGCTTGCTTTAATTGACAACTCCACACAAGAAAAACTGTCTACAATAAACTAATTTAGCATTCTTAAGCCTTTGACATTTTCTTCAATAAATTGTTAAAAAAAATCTTAGATAGGGTCAGTTTGCAAATATACTCAAAAATTTTTGCCATTGCAAATAGAGCAAAGTGATAAGTTCAGGTCTCTTGGGAAGATAGATATAGATTATATGAAGAGCCAATGAATCTAAAGATATGACTACCACGAAAAGGTTAATGAGAATGTTAATTCATACACTGTTGCATGAGAAACAAGAAAGGAGTTCTAATAGACTAATTCCTCCCACTACATTGTGACCTTGAAGTTTATGGCCAAAGGTAAACACGAAAAGTGAGATTCTTCATTTTTTATTTCCTTCCAGGTGGCGAAAAGAAATCTCAGTCACTTCATTAAAATAACTGCATGCTCTTAGATGGATTTAAACACCATTCCACTAGAATAAGTCACAAAAGGTCCAACCATGAATGATATCGGAGGCATGTGTTTCGTTGGATTTGTTGCGATGACATGTTAGTTGACATGGTGAATTTTTTTATCCAGGTTAGATTGTTAATGGACACCCTATAAAACAAAATTGCAAATGCAGGTGTAAATATTGTTACCATTTAGTTGTTCCTTAAATTTGGTGTGGTCTCTCTCTACCTAGTGGTTGTAAATCAGTTAGTCATGTATGAAGTATTTTTCATTTACAGGTGATATCTACTAATCATTTACTTTATGTTGCACTTTCTAATTTGATAGGAATAATTATATAACAGTTTAGGCATGGCATTTTTATTGTTTTTAACGCTTCTCTGAATGACATGGATGGGATTCATGGAATTTCATTTGGTATGGTAGATTTTGATTTGGACTAGTAAGACATTGAATCATAGTGTTGTAGTTCAAGCATGGTGGTTTTGTTTCTTCCAAATGCTTTTTTCAATGAAAATTGTAGAGGATGGGATTGTATTTGGGATGTGTTGTAGTAGTTGCAACACCCTCAAATTTTTTGGTTTGCATCCAATTTTAGAGCCTTCCTTGGTTTCTCCCTTAATGTTTGCAAACACTCGGGCTCATCCCATGAGGTCGTGTCGAGTATTTGCACCCTCCTCGCTTGACCGTTGATCGGACATCTTTTATTATGTTGGTCACAATGCCATTCTTATAGTCATGTTTTGGCTATGTTCATGGTTTGTCTTCATGTGTACACGTTGTATTCACTATGTAAGCATCTATCATACTCATACAAGAAGTTGGATACAATGTCATGCAAGTGTCATCGTGATTGTTCAATGATCTATCTCTAGTGTCGCTCGCACCCATTGGTTAATCAAATTGAGTGTATGTTGTCTTGTTGGTTCAAGGTGTCTTATCGTCGAGTCATGTTGAGTGCATGTTCGCAAGGTCATGCATGAACAGGTTCACTCGCTCACACACTTAGTCATTTTTCTAAATATCTATTGACGAAACCAACCTCCAACAACTTGACCTCCGTTGAGCTGCACTGTGTAGTCTCAGCCCTCAGTGATCAAGTACTATTGTCTAGAATTATGCAGAGCTTGAGGTTGCTTCCTAGGAAGTCTGCACTATGCAATCTTGGAATCAACCCGTCTGATTGTCACCCAGAACAATGCATAAGTTTCTCAATGAGCCATCTCAATCTGCGTTGCCTACAAGAAAATCTATCAAGTTTCCTACTAGTCAACCAGAGAGTTTGACTAGGCAGTGACCCTGAGCTTCACTCCTCTAAAAAATTGAGCAAAAGCTACCGGCATGCCCACCTCCATTGACTGAAGAAATTCATAGACATGAAGGACAGGAACCCGATTCCCATCACTACGCTGTCCTCAAAATTTGCATAGTTCTGTCAGCCAATTCCCCTGTTAGCTACTCACTGCTCCTCCTGAAAACCGCATAGATTTCTTGGTTTGTCCTCGAGCTACCTAACACCCCACTCAACCTAGAAACTATGCAGAAATTTTCTACATGCCAGGCTCCTAGTCCTGCATAGTTTTGGCCAGCAAGCTCCCACAGCCCTCTACCAGCCTCCTCGAAGAATCTGCGCAATTTTCACTACCAGTGTCCTCCTTACTCCCTGCACTGCCTCCCTGCAAAATTTGCGCAGTTCTACCCTCCAGCCGAACCAGATACTGTAGATGGTCATTGTTGTACCGGACAGCTCATCTCAGCTTCCCAGTGACCTCTTTGCAATTTTCCTTGATAGTGCCCTGGAGCCTGCATCCCGACCTAAAATGTGCTCTGTGTAGTTTCAGAGCCTTGTCCTCTCTCCTGGTCACCTGCACCGAAAAATGAAAGATGAAGCATCATGGTAGACTAGGAGAATTATGGATTTGATGTTGTCTCATCATGAGTGATTGCAGATACATGAACATGGATGAGACATGGCATGACAACAAATGGTATGAACAAGGAGCGTATGTTAGAAGACTTGTTCGCGAATGGATAAACACATGAAGCATGCCAAGTACCAATGGAGGAGATACATGCACATGCAACATCAAGCGAACACCAAGACCATCGAATACTGTTGGCCGGATAAATCGTTCTTGCGGACAAGACCGATCTCCCTAGTATCGAATGATATCTAGCAACAAGCAGCACAAGCAAATCTAATTTTCTCTAAACATGTTTCAATTCATAAATGAAAACTAAGAGGTGTAATAGACCCTACCTCGGTCCAACGCTTGTTTGTGGCATCTTTGTTCCAATAGCTTCAGGCAGTTCCCTTTTAATAACCTGCATACACAAACAAACACACATCAAAGAACACCTGCATAGATACTATAATAAAACATGTTCATTATGAAGATCAAGGAGCTCATAAAATATACCATTAGAGACAGTTCATTGAGAAAAATAAACTTGATTGTATTAACTTTATGAATAAAAGAACCTTACAACCTTTTCCTTGATGTTGCACATGCTCTTTCCAGGGTCCATTAGGAATCTCCTCTACTTTGACAAGCCTCACTCACTTCCCAAATGAAATGAAAGGTATGTGATCTCTCCTCTCACAAGCTCAAAAAGGAAGTCTAATTTCCAGCAGCATTTACCCTCAAGAATCTTCAGCTTTCAACCTCTCCTACAACCAGCCCAATGCTTGAATTTATAGTGCAAATGGAGGAAGTTGCAGGTCCATCGTTGAAGGGATAAGTTCCTCCTTCAATGGGATAAGAACCTCATATCATGGAGTTAGCTCCCTTAGTTATGGAATGGATGAACCAAGGTGGAGCGAACTTGCCAGTGTAATATTCCTTCTAGAAGCATCCAAAAGTGACCCAAGGTAAGTTTTTAAGAGAGAACTCACACCTTTTTAACTTTTTCAGGGGTTCGCACCCATCACTTAACAAGCAGAGCAGTCAGGTTCACAGGGGACATGACCATTGGGTGTGGTACCACAGGAAATGCTAGGAGAAAGTGCGAAACCATGATTTGAGATATTTTTAAGTTCTTTCTCCCATTTTCAAGGCTTGACATGAAGAGTTGAGGCTTAAGACTTGCAAAGGAGGTATGTATGAGTGGTGATGGACTCACACGAACTGTAGAAAGTCATGGTGACAATTTTTTGTGTAACAGACACAGTCCTAGATGTCGACAGTTGTTCAGACATATTTAGTCTATCCAAAAGATTCCTCAGTGATTCTTTAGGAACTTCCAATGGCGGGAGACTAACTTCTAATGAAGAAGGATATAGGGTGATCCCAACTCCAAATTTCGATGGAGCGTTAGATGGAGGATCCTCTACAATCTCTTCTATGGCAATCAATCTAGGTGGAAGAGGTAGACCGTCAGGTCCGTAAAATATTTCTGGTGTCGAAGAAGGTATAGGTTCTACAACAACTGATGTTTGGGGTGTAACACCTTCCAAATAAGCTGTAGAAGGAGCCGGTTCGGGAATAGAAGTGTTTACCATTACACTAGGATCAGTTGTAATGTCCTTTTGTGGTTGCGGAATTTCTTCTGTAGAGGCAGGAATACCAGAAATATTCGGAGTAACCGAAGTCTCTGAGGATGTCGGAGTACTTGCTCCAACCAACCTAGGGGACTCCGATCCAGTTAAATGAGTTCGTTTCGTACGGAATAGTTTAGTTTCTGGAGTCAAAGACGGTTGAATCGTAAGCCTCCATGAACGGCAGGGTTTCGATTGACTTTCTTCCATGATTACGGATTACTCGATCAAATCAAAATGATAGGGGAAAATGATTCTGAATTAAATGAATTTTAGACGCTTTGACACAACTTATTTTTTCAATTTTTAAGAGTCGAGAAAAAACAAAAGATGACTCTAGTTGCCTTCAATTTTTAATGAGCCTGAAGTGACAAGTGCTCAGATGGACCTTTTCCTTTAAGGAGTCTGAAAAGGAATGAAAGCTACTACTCTGAAAATCTAGATAGAGGGATTACCAAACCAATCGTAAAACTGCAAAATAATTTTTACGGTATGACAGTCAATCTTCCCGAATGCTATGTTCAGTGCATTGCGATTGATAGGGCGGTAGACACGCCTTCCTAAGGATAAAGGATATAGCCTATTGTGGTCTCCCAATATATACTCAAAGGTACGTGGGAGCACAAGTCCGTATTGGCAGTTGTCGTCTCAAAGAGGAGGAATCACCCAACCAACAATGAAAGCGATAGTTACTAGGCTTTACGATGCCGGAATATGTCTCTAGCCTAGACTTCTAAATGTTGTGCATTAGGTTCCAAATTGTTTTTATGTTCATTGAATTTATTTTACAGTTGATCTTGCTTAAGAAATTTTCCTTTCAGGTTCACCGCGTGATGTAGATATATAATTCCTAAAATGCAGTCTAAGATGATAAACAATCGTTTAATCTTCTTTTTGCAATGAAAATCCTAGCTACTAAGGAAAGAGAAATTAGATTATTTCAACATAGAGCACAGAGCACACACTAGATGCACTTTCCTAAATCAAACCAACAAGCAGTCTAAATGAAAATGCACATGCATGTATTTGTTTTCAGCCTTCTTAATGTGTGAATGACAAATAGAATGCTAAGTACAAATCTGAATTATCTTTTCAAAGTGACAGTACTAACAATTTTTCTTCAAAATATGAAAGGAAGATAATGACGACACTTTGCAATTTCGAATTGAAAATTGTTTTCAACACTTGAAAAACTACTAATTCAAATCAAATACAAGAGTAACAGTATAATCGACCATCCAGAACAACAAGATTCTCTTCTATGACTGAAAACAACACTTGCGATGCTTCCAAATCAAGAAACGCCAGTTCGATTACACTACTTATTTGTAAAAGAGAACTGAAAATGGCAAACAATACACAAAAACATTCACAGTTCTTTGCACAATGGAGGTGGAAATATGGAAAGGAAGGGGGTTTCCACAGAGGTGTACTGATCACAGACAGCAAAACTCCTGAATAAAGCTGAAGAGAGTGAACAAAAAACCCAAATATGGAAGCAGAAGAGGTCTTGTCTGATCAACGCACCTGTAACACAAGGAAAGTGCGATGCAGCGCACCTACTGCACACGGGAGGTGCGATGCATCCAGATTCCCAAGAGTATAAGGTGTGATGGTCGAGGGATGAGACTTCAACTTGGTTTTTTGTTCACATTTTGCAGTTCAGTTCAGGGATTTAGGCCGAGCAAGTGATGTTCAGTAATTATAAATTACAGGGGCTGATCTAATGAGGTTACTAGAGCCACCACCAGGGAAATTAGAATGTTTGTAAATTGATTGTTCAGTTTATAAACAAAACCCAGAGATAGATTGAAACAACATTGATCTACTTTTCACTTGCATAGAAAATGTAGTTCGAAGGCTACCTGGCTTGACTTTAGGCTTTGTCTGTAAGTTTATAAAACAAACAAATATAGACAAGAAAATAATCTATTCGCTCCCTAGTGGAGTCACCATTTTGTTATCGGGAAATCTAATGTCCACTCGGAGCTTCTAGTCCCACTAAGACTGGTAGCTATCTTAGAAACAAACAAACTAAAACTACATTTGCTTTCCTTTATGAGAAGTAGATAAGAGGGGAACAAAGGACACCAACCTCAATCTTGCGCTTGGTTCCTTGCTTGGTTCCACTCCCTTATGATAGATCTTCGCCACTCCTTCATCTACCCAGCTTCAAAGAGCACATGTAGAATCAAATCAGCATAATATTATCGAAGAACAGGGATCTACAATCATAAACAATACATGACCAGATATTTATTGACCACACAAATGCATATATCATCAAACATACAAGAATGTAGAGGAAAACTTGAATAGCTTTATTAATATCAAGAATAGAAAAGAGGATTACAACCAATTGTTCTGACCCAGCATCATCCTCTCAGCATGAAATCCCTTCTTCACCTCATGAAAAGCTTAGATCACCCAACACTATGATATTGCACCAGGAAACGAACAACATTTCCTTACAAGATACAAGATTCTAGCCCCTGGATCTCTGTGATGAGGGATCCATATATATATGATTGTAGGGGGTGAGTCAGCTTCTAGGATTTTGATTAGTGTCCTCTCTCTAATAGTTCTTGATTCCACTTGGAGATTGATGATCTCTTACTCATCCCTGGGTGAATTCAGAGAGGCAAGTGTCACAAGAGAAGTTTCTGGAAGATTCCATGATTATCCACCTTGCAAACTGTCTTTGTCGTTTGTCTACTCTCACCCATCACACCCTACAGAAGGGCTTTCCAGTATGCATCACACTTTTTACACTGAGCAAGTGAGATGCATCACACCCTCTGCACTGGGTAGTCTGTATGGTCCAATTTTGACCAGTTCTGAGTAGTTTTCTGTGGAGAACTTCTGAGAGATGATGTAATCAGCTGACATTGTTCCTTTAGGGCATGAAGCAACACTTTTAGGGACTTAGAAGCCCTTGGTTTATGGACATATATGATTGGGGTTGCAGTGCCCAAAAATGGCTATAACAGTAAGGGAATTTTTTTCCTTAAACACATCACCACAAGACAGGTGAAACAAATTGGTGCATGGGTCAAGAACCTGTATGCTCTTGAGGTTCAAGATGCATGCAAAGCATTGAGAAGAAATGAAAAGGTTAGAGACTTGGTGGTTGAGAGGGAAACTAGATTACCTCTCAACAAGTAGCCCCGAAAGAAGTCTCAGAATCAGTCTCAGACAATTGTGGAGCAGCCACAATTAGAGAAGTTGAGAGGAGACTAAGTGGAGGCATCCAATCATGCAAAGACCTCTAGTAGGGGGGAATTTCAAGACATGTGAGTAGAGGGATCACATGCAGCCATACCTCCAAGTGTGAGGTGGGGCAATGTGAAGTGATAGTCCCAAGAGGGATGAAATTGGGCAGGGTCCATTGAGTAGTTTTATCTCATGGATCGTACCTTGCTATGGGAGCCCAAAGTACATAGTAGAGGGACGAATCAATGGGATTGATGTAGTCAGAGATCAAAGTGAAAGAGGTTGGAGCGGTCAGATACTGAAGAAGCATAGAGAAGGGTTGACAATAGTGCAAAAAGGCAGATTCAACAGAAGCACAAAGTTTCCAGTCAACAGAGGAAATAACAGTCAGAGACTTTGATGATAGAGGCATCATTTTGATTTAGGTTGGATGCTTTTTTGTTTCTGGAGTTGTTGGAGAAACAACAGTAGAGAGAAGTGTTGCATGGAGAACATTCCAAAGGTTCAGGATCGGGATCAAGTTGAATTCATTTCTTGTTGAGAGGGAGCATTGAAAATAGCAACAAGAAATGATAAAAATAGAATCTAGAAATTTCAGTTTAATTTGTCCTTGAATTAAGCTGAGAATTAAACTCAAATTTTATTCTCGTAGCAACTTGTAATAGTTAAGTAGAGTGAGTTGACTTAGTTAACTTAGGAATTTCGAGTTGGAAGTCTTTCTAAAGTCATGTATATGTTCTCCCTATATTATATGGGTCTAGGATGAGTTAAGTATGAGTTGTAACTAGTTAAATCGGTTTACTAAGTTAAGTCTAGTTAAATTAGTTCCATATTGTTTAAGGAACTAATAGTGAGTTAACAGTCAATTGGTGCACTAATTCATTAACTAGTGCTACTCCAGTTAACTGAAGATTACCTCATCAGAAACTCACGCATGTCAATTATGAGAAAGACCCGGTTGAAACTAGAGTACAGGGGCAGTGTACTATTTGTTATATAATTTTCTGAGTTGTACAGATGGTGCATGCAATCATGAATTGAACCTAGAAGGGATTGCGCAATTTTGGATGCACTGACTTCCCTTTAAGATGGGCTAATCATCCATAGGAATTGTACAATGAAATAGGGATTTGGAGAGCTCAAGAATTGACTAAGTGTTGGCCAATAGTTTTTTTGTGAGTTGGATATTGATTTTGCTGAGTGTTTGGGTTGTTATTGTGAGAACAAGAATTGTATTATCATCTTGGATTTATGATTAATGCAATACATATAGTGGGTTTTTGAGTTGTCCCTTTCCCCGGATATTTATTGTGTTATGTGCCATTGATGTTCTTCCTCTTGTTGATTATTGTTCTGCTCGATCTTTATGTGCTTCCACTATAAAGAGTAGAAGTAGATTCTTGTCTCTTGTTTTAGTAGATGACATGAGCTTGTGAATCTACAGGATTTTCTACAAGAATCAGGTATGAAATTTGCAAATAAAATAAAGGTAAGACGACAAAGAAACCTCAACCAAAGGAGGATGGTGTTTATGAATTCACATATTCTACAACATAGACGAGATAAAGTTATATAAAATATGTTGTTTATTTCAAATCCAAACCATGTTATCAATATGTCAAATATATGAGTAAAGTGATGTTTTGTGTTGGATAGCATATTGGTTGAAATTATATAATTGGTGTACTAAACATCATTGACTATGTTATGTATTATAAGGGAAAAATAAGGCCATGGAAACAGATCATGTCATGTTAAGTAAGGACGCATGCCATTTATACCTAGACTTCAACGAATTTTTCATTGCAAGTCACTTTCACAATTGATGGACTGACATCAAAAGAATAGGATTAAAGATGGATTCATGTGAATTCCAACCAACTCCAAAGCATTGAAACACATAGAGGAACAATGCCCAACAAAATTCAAACATGAACCTCGTAATATCAGGTTTTTTCTTGCAACTGATGGAGTGTTCCCATTCTTTTTCATGGACTCATATTATAGTGTTTGTCTAGTCGGATTGATAGTATACAATATTCCCCCATGGATGAGTGTTAAAAACAAGCACCTTATGCTGACTCTCATTGTTCTAGGAAAACATCAACTTAAAAACACGGATTTTTATCTTGTGCCTTTTATTGATGAGATGCAACTTCTATGGAAATGCATAAGAATGTATGACATATCATGCCCTCCATCAAATATGTCCTTCATGTTGTATGGTGTGTTATGTTAGACTATTCATGATTTCCTAGGACTTGGTTGTTGTTTTGGTAAGATAATTTTTTTACTTATTTACACTCATAGTTTATTGTCATCCCAAATTTCGTACTTAGTTTTATGCTATTATTTTGGTGTTATTAACCTTATTGAATTGCAAGGCTTAAAACAAAGGGGATATTTTCATTTCCAGTA
This sequence comes from Pinus taeda, assembly GCA_000404065.3. NCBI lineage: Eukaryota > Viridiplantae > Streptophyta > Pinopsida > Pinales > Pinaceae > Pinus > Pinus taeda. Next base: position 53,178 of record APFE030252768.1, on the reverse strand, counting down.
TGTGAAAAGAAATTTCAAGGGTGGTATTCTAAAGTTCTTCATAAATTTATTTTTGTAAACAACAAAATTTTTCTACCACCATATCATAGGTTTAGAAACCACCATAAGAATCAATTTGATGGCAAATTTGAAAATAGATACCCTCCAATGATTATGGGTCTAGTTGATTGGCTTAAGAAGTATGAAGATGTTGAATTGAGAGTGTGGCGGGATTTTTTTGATGGGGGTGATTTTATTGAAGAACCAGAACAAGTTGTAATTAAAATGCCAAAAGGGATGAAAATGAAATCCATATTTTATGAGCTCCCATATTGGAAGGATCTATTAATATCTCACATATTAGATCCCATGCACATCTTAAAAATTTCCCAGATTCAATGTTTCAACATATATCAAGCAAAGAGAAGGACACCTTGTCTTCAAGGAGAGATATTACTCTTTTGTGTACCAAATATAATAGAAACAAATTGTGGCCAAATAGGGAAAATGAAAAACTTGTAGAAGTTGTTATCACTCAAGTTTTTTCCTTAGAAGTTGTTAGAGAAGGAATGGCCCGAGGTAACCACAAACCAATCATTTAGACTTAGGTTCTAGCCAACCTAAGTCCAAAGAGGGCTCTCTCTTTAAGATTTAACTTTGTTTAAATAACATTTCAGGCTAGTTCTTAACATTCAGAGTTGTTTGTTTTGATTGGGTGGTGGAATTAACAAGACAGATGGGCAGAGCAAATGTTTAGGCCATTGGGCTATGGAGTCAATCAAGAAAGGCTTAACAGGATTTGATTTATCACGGAGGTAAGAGTTCACAGGGCAGGATAACACAATAAGAGCAAATCTTCAGGTTTAAATGGATGAGAGTCTTATCCAGGGGTAAGGGAAATGAAGAATCCTTAACAGGGGTTAAGATGAGGAAAGGAAGTATGGCCAGTAGCAAAGGGAAATGAATAATCCTATACTATGGGCCAAAGGGGGATAAACTACGGAAGTAAGGAGGCAATTAAGAATCTCTAGACCAAGGCAATTTAGAAGAAAACATAAATAAAGCAAGCAGTTAAAATAGAGAGAAATTAAGCTAATTCTGATGATATCATTCCTTGTTTGCCATTAAGATTATATAAGAAACATATATGAATATTTCATGACATAATGAGAAAACAATATTTAAACATGAGAAAATGATTCTTATTTGTTCCAACTGTGCACAAGAATCAAGTGAAATGTACTTAGCTTTACTTCACAATCCAATAAACCAGTCCAGTCTTGAGTACAATAGCTCCTTAGCTTAAAAAAAATGTCTCTAGAAATGTTTTTTAATCCACCCTAATTACTTCAACTTATGAAGTATTTATACAAAATTTGATACAAAATATCTCATAACTATATGAGAATTAATCTAGGAAACAAAAAATATCTTCAACACGAAGATAGAGATAGATGGAAATTCGTTTTCTTGCTGTCCCTTTATTTGTGAATGTGTTGGCTATTGGAATTCAGATTTGACTCTTGTAGTTGCCTTGGTAGTTATGCGTTGGATTTCACTCTTAACTTTGACCTACTGATAATCTTTACCTGTGCTAATTAATCCTGTATTACCTGTTTTTACCTGGCAGTTATCTTTGCCTCACATATTTACTGTAGTAACTTATAGTAAATCTGTAAAACTGGTCCACCATTCACTATCTAGTAATTTTATTCCGATCATTTTCTTGTAGACTTATCAGCTTCTGTATATTTGGCAAAATTGGGTTTGCTGGTGAACAAGTGCTTGATTTCATGTTCTATGTAGAACAGATTCTCCAGGCCATCATAAAGTACCTTTCCTATAGGTAATACTTTTACTCCTGAAGAACTAGCTTGGCTCCTAGATTGTTTGTGCAGTCTTTCAATATAATCTTCTTGTGTCATTAATTTTTCATGTATGACCAGAGGACTAGGAAGTCATTTTTCTCTCAAAATGCCATATTTTAACATGAAATTGTCGATGTCTGCTTGAATGCTTTGACATATTTTCTACAAATTAAGCATCAGGTTCCTTTTAGTAAGAACCTTCTTTATCTCAATAATAGTTGTTGTTCTATCCTGAATTTCTAATTCATCCAGCTGGTACCTATTTCTACTATTCAAAAAATCTATCAACTAATTTGCTTCTTCAGGTTTGTCTCCCAATTCTTCCTTTGTCTTTTGTATGGCTTCCATGGCTATTTTGACTAATTCAGTTTGCTCAAAAATAACCTGAATGGAAGGCCAAATATCATTTATGGAATAAATGATATTGGTCCACAGTATATCCTTGATATCTCCCAATGGCTTTTCTAGTGTCAAATCCTTTCCAGGGATTCTTATTCTTTCCACCATCCTTTGGTTTTTTCGTTCTTCTTCTTTATTCTAAATTTGTACAAGTTCACAACTTGTTTCCAAACTTGTCACTTAGTCTCTAAGCTTCTTCAATTCTGTGGCTTGGATTCTCATTTTTTCCATAGCATTAACTAATTCAATTGTTCTTTCTATTGTTGTCCCTGTACTGGTTGATGTACTTGTGGCTAAATTAGTACCTGCTACTAGCAATGTTGTTACTGTTGGAATTGTTGGTGCCAAGGAAGCTACCAGGGTGGAGGGTACTACTATGGAAACTGTAGGTATTACAGTCTAAGGAGCGGTGGCTAGCTCACTCTGCTTAGACTGCATCAAATTCTCCAATTCTTTCTCAGATTCCTTTATTTGATCATTCAACTTAAGGACTAGGTCCATAAGTTCTTCCTCCTTCTGTTTATCTAAAACTTCAGCAGTTTGAGGATGGTGAAGAGGAGGAATCTTGATCTGTTTCTTTAGTGCAGCTATGTTATCATTTTTCTTCTTTATTAATTGCTTTACTACTTTAACATCCTTGGGATCATGTCCCAGCTCTATGACCAAGTCCTCTAAGGAATTAATTCTAGTGTCTTTGGCCTAAGATAAGGCCTTTTCCAATTGAAGTTGTGTGGATGTGTTATTTAGTGAGTTTTGTAGTTGATGAGCTGCAATTGCTTTGTTAGTCACCATGGAGTAGACCATTTCACCTGTCTGCTTATGTAGCTCTATTTGGTCAATAGGATGAATATCCTTTGCCAAAACTTCCAAATCAATTTTCAAATAGTCAGCCATTGATCTTGGTTGTTGCATAGTTGGCTTAAGAAAGCTCATCTGCAGCCTGCCTTCCTTTATGTCAAAGGCTGACATTAGCCTTGTCTAGTTTGTTGGGGCCATCTTTAGATAATGTGCATAGCTTTGCAGTTTTAATCTTTTATTCCTTGCTTTGATTTCTTTGTATTTTTCTTTAATATCTAGGCTCTGACCAGAAGCATCCTTGAAGGAAGATACCTTGGTGCTCTGTTGCCTTTCTAATACTTGGAACTGTGAGGTGGATGGTGAACCTCCTGAAGGGATAGTGTGTCCAATTTCTTTCCTTTTTGCTCTTGAATTCGATGTTGTTTCATCAGTGTACTCTTGTTCTGCATATGGGTTTAACCTTTGCCTTTTAGAAAAAGTTTGATCAATAGGCCTGCTAGAAGGAGTGGCCTCCTCTCTGTCTCTTTTAAGGTTTCTTTCCTCATTGAGAGGAGTCTACAAAACAGGAGGATTACTCATGATTTTTTCAGGTTGAGCAATCTCCTCTAAGATTTCTGGCTATTCATATTCTTCATGTTGTCATGAAAGATCATGTTGTTTTAATGGCTCTGCTTGTTCTGATGATTTTGGTTGTCCTGATGGCCCTGCTTGCTCTAAAGTCTTTCCACTGTGTTCCTATGACTGTCTTTGAGATGGAGTTTCTCCAGGCACCTATACAAATAAACCTTCATCAAGCCTCCTTTCCAAATCCATCAATACATTGTCAACTGCAACCTCTGTACTATCTTGATCTACTAATGTGTTTTCCACCCATTCATATTGATTGGCATATTGTTCAATTTCTAGGATCCTATGGTGGATGTAAGGAGATAGCTTATTTTTCTGTCTCCTATTACAAATAAAGTTGTTAGGATCATAGGTCCACATGAAACTCTATTTTAATTTCAACCTTTGGAGGATTTCATCTGCCTCCTTTCCTACTTCTCTATTGTTACAAATGAAAGGGCCAAGATGATCTTTTATTCTTAGTTGGGCCTTTTTCTTGGTTTTAACAAAATGCACCTCATATGAATTGATTATTTGTCTATAGTATTCCAAAGCAAATAGTCTCATGGGGAGGTACTTCGGCATTTGTAAGGTGGTAACTCACATCCATAGATTCTGATTTCTGTATGGTTTTGGTACAAGTACCAATCCCCTACTTTGTATTGCTTTGAAAACTGCAGGATCCTCCTGATGTCTGCACTAATTCTGGGGGGTGGGGGGCTTCCTAGCAACATGGTAGCCACTGGGTGTACAAATAGATCAATGAAATCTGTATATGGGTAGGGAGAATTAGACATGTGGAACGGAGGGGTCCAGAAGATGACAGATCTATGATTCCCTTTGGTATCAAGTTTTTGGATAGAGAAGGGAAACTTATCAGTGTGATAGTAAAGAAATAAATGGTACAAGACTAATGAATATTTGAACACCCTTTCATTTTCCAATCTCATAAATTGATAATGCATCTTATCTGAGATGAATTTTGCATAATCAAATTTGACTATAGGAGGTTGGCCAGGGGTAAAAATTGACATGTAAGAAAAAATGATATCATCTATATATTCACTAGTGGTAAAACCTAAAATGCATGATATCATTGATGTGATATATTTTCCCAGATCAGAAAAGAAGGATGACATGTAAGGAGGGGGGTCCTTTGGCATGTATTTTTCTTAAACAATGAAAGTCTGAAGGATTTGAGTAATTTTGGAACTAGATAGATTGGAAAATCTGTCAAGCAAGTCAGCAATAGTAAGGGAAGTAAGGTTTTCACCAAGCTTTAATTGTAACATCTCATTTATGGATTTTGTAGTGATAGTGAATAGGACTTTCTGATCTGGGGACATTACAACTTTCATGATAGGGCCATAGTTTGCATGACAGTAGTGAACAATTTCCGAGAAGACATGAACACTGGGGAATTGATATTTGGGTAGGTTTGATTCCCAGAGGCCTATCTTATCTGCATGGTTCAAGTAGTTATCTCAGTGTCTGCAATGCAATTTCAAAGGGGATCCTTCAAAAGTGAGGTCTTTAATCTGAAAATCTTTGTGAGCCAGGGGAAGATTATCTAAATCTCTGTGGGGAGTAGTAACTGGCATGAAATTCAAAGCAATTGGGGCGTCCATCCTTGGTTCTTGTGGATTCAAGGATGGGGGAAAAGAATTTCATGGAAATATGGAAAAATTGGATTATCACATAATATCTCAGGACTATCAGACAACTGAACTCACTGAATTACTTAATTTTTAAAGAACTTTAGCTCAGGTTTGGCATGAAAACAGGTTTTCTTGGTTGGAAATAGGATAAATACCTGGTTTCTGTTGTCTTAATGGATTAATGGTACTGGTGCACTATTTTCAGGGAGCACACAGGTCTGCAATAGTAATCTAGAGTTCAGTGACTGTGAAAGGTTGACGGTTGGTAGTAGGTTGGTGACTTGAACATACTCTATGCTTGCATGGAGAACAGAAGTTTCTTTTCTCGATGAAAAAACAAAAACAATGAGTATTTTTGGTTTTATCTGTAAAGTCAATGATTTTGGCAGGTATGATGGAAAAGCGAAAGTTGGCGCCAACTAGCGAAGGTGACGTTTTGTCATGTAGTGAAGGTGGTAAGTAGAGGCAGTAAGTGGAATCTATTGCACCATTTTTGGGTGCTTGGCAGTATTGGGTGAGGTCCACCCGATGCCATTCATCGGGCGACACGTAGCAGAGGGGTGAATAGTAAAATTTGCTCACATCGGGCGGGTAAAGGTCGACATCGGAGGCCGCCCGATATGAGTGACAACAATTAGATCTGAAGGGGTCAGATTGTACGGTGATTGGGATTTGATTTGATTGGGGAGTTAATGGAGGGGCCCAATGGGATTTTAATTACGGGTTAGGGTGGCTTAAAGATGTCGAGGGTGATATGATTGGATGAGGGTTATTAATTAATCATTGTCTGATTAATTAATCCCTTTTTGTATGGCGGAGGGTTATGGCTCTTAATTAGTCGCAAATAGACTAATTAATCCATTTAATCATTTAATATTATGGTTTATATTTCAAACCATGGGGCGGGATATTTAACATTTGGGATTTTAATTAACTAATATGGGAAAGGGGTTTACTTTTTGGGAGTTGAATATAATAAAAGCCAAAGCTAATATGAAACGGAAGTGGAAAAAAAAATTGCACTAAATATGATATATTAACATTTATACATCCATATTTACACATCATAACTTACACTTAATGCTTTTTGTTGGTTTTTTACGTAAACAAAGGGGGTTTTAGGTAAGGTTTATTACTTTTCCTAGGATGAGGATTTCACCTTAGGAAAAGGGACTTTAAGGTGAGATGAATGTTCATGAAGGGAGTGAATGTTTGTAAGGGGGTTGTAGTACAAACCTTATAGGTTATTGGGCCAAGGGTCCATCCCTCTAGAAGTCGGAGAAATGCTTTGAGCCCCTTTAACTTAAGGTTTTAGGTACTTTTAACTTTTTCCTGTGGGAAATTAGTGAAAAGGTAAAATGAATGGGGAAATTAATCACTTGACTTTGTAACTATCCCATTGTCATCCATACTTTAAGAAATTTGATGATCAAAGTAAATGACATGATTTTTTTCCAATAAATCACCATAATTCTTCAACCATTCACCTAGTTACCCATCTACATATCCTACCATTTTTTCTACTTTTTATTAGGGTGCACTTAAACTGGCAAACCCTTATCAAAATTTTCTTTTCTTTTACAATAGAAATTCATTCAAGTATATCCTTATTACATCCAAGGGCTCAGATTAAACGATTGAGCTCCTTTTATTAACTCTACCTATCTACTTATCTGCCAAGATTAAACAGTTTGGTCAGATTTTATTCTCTATCTCTAAGCATGAAATTGAAAACATGGAATAACGAAGATTAAACTGTTTGGTTACCATGGATTGTGGCAAAAATAACACATTGCACACAATCATTATTGTACAACAAATAAAATATTAGTGTCATTTGGACTTGCACACTTTCATGGTCCTTTATTTTTCTTTGGGGTTCATTTTTCATCTTTTCTTTTTGACCTTTTTCATTCTTTTTTTCCTTTGATTATTCTTTTAGGACATACCCTCTTTACATTTTTTTATTTTTTGATTTTTTGAATATGAAAAACGTTTGCAGAAAGCAAAGGTGTGCACATATTATAGAGCTAAACTCATCCATTCATATATTATGACCCCTATTGGTATAGGAACATAATAATGGCTCCTTGGGGATGGCATTTACTGGTGAAATGTCAAGAACTAGTAGATTAATGGCCTTCTAAATTTCTGTGGTTTTACTCTACAAATTTCCTTTTTACTTTGTTGCTTTACTGATATTTATTGACAATAAAAGTTTAAAGCTTAGGGCCTTCTCTTTGAGCTTCAAATCCAAAGTTTACCATCCAATCCACACTGAACTTTATGAAGGATATAGTATGTACAAGTAATTAGTGGAATTAGTAACTGGGATCCATATAGTGTTTAAGCATTCAACCATTCACTGGTCCTCCTTCTACTTCTGCACCATCCACTTCTTTAAGGAAAAAGGCATTATTACCTCTGAAAGCATAAATAATGTAAAGACCTTTCCACAGGAAGTCAAACTTCCCATGTTTCCCTTTATCTTCCTTTCTTGAGTCCCATTTTAGTACTTTGTCTCCTAGATAGAAATCTTCTGCCTTGGTTCTTTTTTCAAATGCTTTCTTAATTTTCTCCTGCACCACTTGGGATCTGATGTAGACTTGTTTTCTAGTTTGCTGCAAATGAATAGTTTGGTTGATCCTTCTTTGAATGTAATTCGGCTCGACCTGTGCTTCTTGGAGTAATTTCATCACTAGAGTTCTCAAAGAAGATGGGAAGACAGCCTCCATTCCATAGACTAGCTAATAGGCACTAGTGCCAATAGATTTCTTTGTGGTCAATCTATCTACCCATTAAGCATTCACTAGTTTCTTATTCCAATTCTTCTTATTATCTTCTAATAATTTTTTGATGATATTCATTAGGCTTTTATTGGATGATTTTGCAAGTCCATTTCCATGGGGATAGTAGGCTGTGGAATGTCCAATGGTTATGTGATACTTGTTGCAAAAATCAATCATCCTTTTTTTATTTGAAGGCTGCAGCATTATCTGTGATGATTTTGGCAGGACAAATGAATCTAGATAGAATGTTGGCTTCAAGAAAACCTATTATGACAGTATCAATGGCTTGTCTTGAGGGTATGGCTTCTATCCATTTTGTAAATTAATCTATGGCAGTTAAGATCCATCTATGTTGGGCAGAGGAAGGGGGGTGAATTTCACCAATGAAGTCAAGACCCCATTACTGAAATGATGTTTCAGTTGATATAGGTTTCAAAGGTAATGGCAGTAATTTTCTTTTTCCTTCAAAAATTTGACAATTGTGGCATGAGGTTACAAATTTTTTCACATCAGCAAATGGAGTGGACCAGTAAAAACTAGCCCTCAAGATCTTATCAACTATTGTCTTCCTATAGAGATGTCCCCCATAGTCACCTGCATGAAATTCTTGCAAAATTTTATCAGATTCCTCCTTTAATAAACAATTAAACGATATGCCTTCATGATTTTTCCAAAATAAGGCATTATCAATTATGCAAAACTTTAAAGATTTCATCTTCAAAAACCTACTTTTAGTTCTAGATAGCTCTGGAGGATATTGACGGTTTTGTAGAACATATTTTATGTTAGCATACCATGGTGAATCTATAAAGGCTTGGCTGATCTGTGGAGTCGCCATCTCCTCTTTGTTATCCAGTTCTGCAATGAATTTTATGCCTAGTGCTTGATAGTTTGATTCAGCCATTAGCTTAGCCAAACCTTGGCCTTTGATCAATTTTGTAGGTTTGATTTCTAAATCATACTCTAATATTGTAGCTATCCACTTTCCCCTTTTTCCATTATGTCCATCCTGTGTTAAAATGTCTTTAACCACAACATTGGGAACATAAGCTACTATATGGGAGTACAAAATATAAACTCTGAAATCTTTTATGGCTTTAACCAAAGAAAAAGCTTGTTTCTCCATTATGTTATACTTGAAGGTACATCTCTCAAGGCTTTACTGAAGAAGGCTATTGGTTGTTCAAAACCCTGATCATTTTTCTGTAGGAGGACTGCAGCAATGGTGTATTCTGAAGCAAAAGAAAATATGAGAAATTCCCTATCAAACTTTACACTGATGAGGACTAGCGTTTGTGTCAAGGATAAATTTATATCTTCAAATGAATTTTTAGCCTCTAGAGTCCATTTAATAGTCGAATATTTCTTTAACATGTTGTTTAGTAATCTAATTAACTGAGCTAAATTAGAGATAAATCTCCTCAAAAAGTTTATCTTCCCTAGAAATGCTTGAAGTTCTTTGATATTCCTAGGATGTGGTATCTGCAAAATAGCTTCAATTCTTGTTGGGTAAATCCTGATACCATCTTTGGAGATAATGTGGCCTAACAATTTCCCTTCTTCCAACCCAAATAAAGATTTTTTAGGATTGAGAGAAATTCCATATTTCCTACATGTAATAAATACCTGCCTAAGATGATCCAGGTGTTGTTGATCTGATTTAGAGAATATTGTGAGGTCATCTAGGTAAATTACCAAGAAGTCATGGATTTCTTTAGCAAAGGCTATGTCCATTTCTCTTTGAAAGGTGGCCCCTACATTTCTTAACCCAAATGGCATTTTCACCTACATGAAAGTGCCCCATGGAGTTGTGAATGCAGTCTTTGCCTGATCATTTGGGTGGACTAGGATTTGGTTATAACTAGAGAAACCATCTAGCAGTGAGATTCTGGAGGAACCCACTACCCTTTGTAATATGTGATCCATTTTTGGAAGAGAATACTTATCCTTAAGTGAAACTTTATTCAGATTTCTAAGATCAACACACAACCTAATTTCACTCGTTTTCTTTCTAGTGGGTACCAAATTGGAAACCCAATCAGAGAACCTAATAGGTGCTATGATTCCTGCTTCATACATTCTCTTAATCTCGTTTTCAATAGAGGGTAGTAGAACTGTGTTGATTCTTATAAGCTTTTGTCTAAAAGGATTTTGATCTTCTTTTAATGGAATAGTGTGTTGTATTATGCTAGTATCATAAGATTTCAGGTCCTCATAACTCCAGGAAAAAACATCCTAAAATTATTTCAGTAGTTCCATATATTTCAGTTTTTCATTGGGAGGTAATGATTTTGAAAGCTTTATTACTTTGGGATTCTCTTCAAATCCTATATTACATTCCTCAATGTTTGATTTCAAAGGTTCCATTTTAGGATTTTTGGGAATATCATTTGAATTGAATAAGTCCTTCAAAGGAGTTAATCCTTTGGGTAGAAAATTTTCTTTAAGGTTTATGACTTCAGTTTCTCCATCAATGACTTCATCGATTTCCATCTGTTTTAGGTTTCGAATATCTGCTTTAGTAAACTTTGTAGTGTGAAATATATTTATCTAATCATCTTCTAGTTTGTTAATTTCTACCTCATCAGAGAAATCAAAATATACTGCTATGTCTGTGTCTATGTTGGTATTTACAAATTCATTATCTAAAGTTAAAAAATTGTTAATTTGTTGATCATTCTCAAATACTTGCTAGTTCTTTAAATTGTCAGGAATGGAAGGTCTATGCCTAACCTCAGCAGTGTAGTGATGGTTGGGCTAGAAAGGCAACTTACAAGTACTAGCAAACATGGCTAAGTTGTGAGCCTGCATGTTGTGTTTTTTGGGGATAACAACAAGTTTGGTTTCTAAGAAAGCATTTAGTATCTCTATGAATGTTCCTCTATAAAACCCTAGTCTAGGATCTCTAGTCATATAAACAACATTAATTTGTTTAATCACTAACTCAGAATCTCCCATGATAGAGACTCTAACGGCTCCTAACCTTTTAGCAAGTTTCAAACCTAACATAAGTGCTTCATATTTGGCCATATTGTTTGTACATTTAAAGTTCAACCTATAGGCATGACCTTCTGAATAATCATTTTCTAACTTTTAAATCCATACACCTGCTCCTGCACCTAGTTTGTTGACTGGTCCATCAAATTCAAGATGGCACAAGATTTCATGCTCATAATTTTCATCTGGGTTAGTGGAATCCTTCTTGACTGAGGTATCTAGATCATCTTTTTTATCTAATGTTTCATGAATTTGGACATTTTGATTTTTCTTTAATACTGCAATTTCTTTTGGTTCTGTTGTTATACTACTTGAAGTGTCTTCTTGATTGTTTTCATCACTATAAAGTATGAAGGAATCAATATCAGAATGTACTGAATATATGGGAAAATTTTGAGGTCTCTCCTTGAAACTCACTACATACTTCATCATAGTCTCTCTATACAGCTATTTGGGGTGTCCAAGGATGGTAGCATAGGACATGTCCAATTGAAGGGATCCTTGGAGTTTGGCACCCTAGGATCTTGACAACAGAATACCATACTTGGGTGGTATGTCAGCAACAACTATGTCCATAAGTATGGTCTTTGTTACACTAAAATTTGTCACCATGACTATTTGCAGTTAGTATGGCTCCATCAACTGTCATACTATCCTCCTTGGCAAGTCTCATACCTCTCCTCTCCATGTCAAACTCCAAGAAAGAGAGAAAGTCTTTAAAAATCTATTTATCTCTGGCTACGCAGTTTCTCTCAGCCTTACCTGCGTGTACGCAACCCAGGTTCACAATACCTACGTACTTGTACGCTCTGTATGTAAAGGGGTGGGTGTGTACCGCTGTAAAGGTCAAAAGGTGCGAGTTTCATCTTAAAAAAGTTACTTGTGATCATTTCTAGAGCATTCTAGAAGCTTGTTCGACGTGTATTGAGCGCCTCCAGATGCTTCATGTATCCCTATGAAAGAGGAACTTATCCCATCAAGAGGGGAGCTATCCCATCCAAAGAGGGGATTATCCCATTGATGGTGGACCTGATTAACTTCCTCTAGAGCACTATAAATACAGGCATTGGGCCAGAAGGGAGGGAGGTTGAAAGCTGAATATTCCTAAGGGTAGATGCTGCTGGAATTAGGACTTCCTTGTAGAAGCTTGTGAGGAGAGATTCCCATCCTTTCTTGTTTCATTTGGAAGTGGGCGAGCTTATCAAAGTAAAGGAAAACTCTTGCTGGACCCTGGGAGGGACCTGCACAACACCAAGAGGTTGTAATGGTTTCTTTTTGTTTCCTATTAATACAAATAAGTCCATTCTTCTCAATGATTTGTTGTTAATGAATTGTTTCATATGCTCCTTGGTCTATATGTTGAATATGTTTATTTTTATGAGATATTCAGGTGTTATGTAATCGTTTGATTGTTAGTGCATGTAGGTTTCGAAGTGAAGGAGGAGCTCATTTGGATCGACGAGGCTAGACTACTACAACAGCGTTGGACTTCAGGTAGGATCACACTTGATTTCTTATATGGTAAATGCATATTTAGAGAAGGATTGTTCTTAATTGTCTTTTTTTTCACTAGAAAGCCTTAAGCTTCTAGGGAGGTTGGTTTTGTCCGCAAAATTGACTCTTTCCGCATGACAAAATGGCGACTCCGCTAGGGAACTCCATTGATGTGAATGATTTTTCTTTTGTGTGATACTTTTATTTGAGAAACTTTGATTTCTTTCTAGTTTTTGACTGATTGAATGTGAATTTGGGTGGAATAACTTAGGGTTGAGTTAGTTTTTATTTTTCTTGATTTTGAGAGCAGTACACAACCTCTACATTAAGCACAGTGCATACTAGTATGCACTTTTGCTTTGTACACAGAGCGTGGCCACACCTGTGCCAAGAGGCTGCTTGTGTACCCCTGTCAAAAGCTTAGAAAAATTCAATTTTTTCCTTTTTACCCATTAGATTTTGTTTATAGTTTATTTATTGCTGCCCAGATCCACTGGTTACCTGTCAGAAGCTTTCATCTTGGCTAATTTCATTGGCATTCCTGCTTTAAGCTTTTATCAATTGGGTGTTTTGAGTCTCTTTTTTGAGAATTTCTAAATTTGATTTCCTTTGGTCATTACTTGGAGGTTTGTCTCAGTCCTTTCACAATTTTGCATCTTTTTGCTCTTTTTTTTGCAAAAAAAAATCCCCCTCATTCGCCGGGGGGGGCTAAATTGTGTATGAGCGTTAATCGCCTTTGAGTGTCTTTATTTTTTGATCTTTGGAACTCTCACCCAATTTTCTCAACTTGCACTTGATTGGTTCTTAGATTACATTAGAATCATCTTGTGTTTGAGAATTCTCTTGCATAGATCACATTTGCATAATTAGAATTCTCCTTTTCGGAATATGAATGAAAAATGTGCATAGATTACATTTGCATACTTTTCAAGTGAATTGTGCGTAGATTACAATTGCATAGTTTACATTCTGAAAAATCAATCATAGATTTAGATCAGTTTTCTTTGATCTGAATTTACACAAAAAATAAAAAAATAAAGGTTTTGAAATTGATTTGCATTAGTTTATCTTGATGAAATTAGTGCATTAGAGAATTTGTTATATTTTCTCTTAGTGATCAATTTTTTTTGCATTGTTGGAAGTGAATGGAAACTCTCTCCTTACTTTAGTTAGGATTCATCGAATTGAAAAGATTACATTATCATATTCGATTGCATTCAGTTGAGTCGGGTCATAACACCATTGGTTTCATA
>APFE030252768.1:12108-39327 GCA_000404065.3 Pinus taeda | reverse complement strand
GTCGTTCTTTGCATGTGCAGGTGTCCGTTCACGAGGATCGTGGGGATTGTGACCAGCCGGAGCAAAGGAACGGGAGCGACGATTCTTCTACAAGTACTAGCATTGGAATCCAGGTAGGCCGTCATCATCGATCTTTGATTTTCAATTAGGAACCTGCGTGTTAGCATTGTTTGATTGTTGCTAGACCCCATTTGGGCTAGTGGGATCGCCTCTATCCGCAGAAGGGATTTACCCGTACAACAACCTGTGACACACTTCTCACAACGTCAATCGATCAAGGGAACAACGTATCAGCAAAAAGGAAATACCAGAAGCAAGTCTAAAAATGTACAGAAATCACACACACACTTAACAGGAAAGAAATGGGTGAATCTTGTGAAGAAGTTGGGCCCTGTCCCTCTCACAAGATTCCCCTGAACACATATACTAAGTTAAAATGCTCAGAACAGTGCTTTATTCATCTGCCAAAAAGTTCAATTACAATAGAGGTTCCAACTCTCTGCACTACAATACTCCTGTTATAACTCGCTAGCTTTCAACTGTATGTCTCCTCTTTATAGAGGAGACATCTATTACAATAGATTGTCATTATTCATTCAGTTTTATTCTTCTGTCCAAAAATAGGAAATTAATTCCTGTTACAGCATACTGTTACAACAATGTATATCTTTGTCATCCTTTGTTTAATTGGATCCTTCCGTTGTTGCAAAACTGGTAGTCTTCGTCTATCTCCTCGGGGTCCTTGTGCTATCCTTGGCTATTCCGCTGTTGTTGTTGATTTGGTAAATCTCAATTGTTCCTTAAAGCTCTTCATGTTGTTCCTGGTGTTCCCGCATCTGTGACTAAATTTGGCTGCTCATGCTATATCATCATCGGCCAAGTATAGTTCTGCCAGCTTCAGACGGTTACTGTTTCATCCTTTGCAAATTAAGACTTTTCCTGCTTTAGTCAGTTGCTGTTTCTGGTGTTGCAACAACTGCACAGTTGCTGTTTCTGGTGTTGCAACAACTGTGAATTACGATTCTGTGGACTTTGAACAGTTCCAATCAATTGTTAGCGACTTAGCCAATTTCCAAAGATTAATTGTAAAGCTAAATGAATATGTGTGAATAATTACACATATAGCAATGAGGAGAGTTACTTCATACCTTGGAATGATGAGGTCAAAAATGATATCAAGGGTTTCTATTTATGGGCTAAAAAGGGTAATATCATAACAAAATATGAGGTCAAAAGTAGACAATATGGAGTCCTAACACGTGGCAAATCAATGTACCACTTAGCCGCGAGACCAATTAGAGTGCGTTGAAAAATCCGTAAGCGAATTGAATCATCTATAATGGAATTTGATGCACACCAGAGGTGATAAGTCATCACATGATTTGACGGATCCTCTCCTAGCTTATCACTGGGCAACTTATTAGGCATTGGTGGCCAATACGGAAGATAATAAATTGGATCATTCGTAAGGCACGACAAGTCAGGTAAATCAAAAGTTACGATGAATGGTAACTGACGGTTAGGGTCTCGAAAACCTTGGGTCACAAAACTAGCTCCAGGAGGAGGATATCTAGGATAACCTGGAATTGGATTTACATTAGGATTATTATATCCTCCCAAAAAACCAGGATTAATTGGACCAAACTGGGGTAGTTGAGGTTGAGGTTGTTGATATGTATACCCAGGGTACGGTTGATACTGATAAACTGGGCTTTGCACAGCAGGACCGTATTGATACTGTCCCTAGTACGGTTGATAATTAAATTGTGGTTGACTTGTGACAACCGTACTTGGACCAGGTTGTCCTACAGGCATCTGAACCGAAGTCTGAATTGTAGGTCTAGACTGGGGTAAAGAGGTATGAGGAGTTGATATACGAACAATAGAAACCGGAGCTGTCGATACTCCAAAAGTAGGTGGGGTAGATTGAACAGAAGCTGCAGTAGTTGCAACAGTCGTTTGAGGCGGAGTTTGAGGTGAACTAGGCCCAGGCTGATGAACTACACTAGGTGCAGAAGTTTGAATAGTAGGTTGGACGGGTTGTTGGGTTGAACTAGAAACCAAAGGTTGTCCAGGTTGAGATGGCAACTACACATTGGGTTGCAAAATCTGTTGAGTTTGAGATGGATCCCGCACCATATTCATTCCAGGGTAAGAACCCATAATAGGTTTAGCATATGGAGGACCATAACCAGGTTGAGTGTAGGATTGATAATTGAAAGGTACATTTCCAGCTCCTTGAACAAATGGTTGACCAGAAGGTCATTGGAAACCTTGAGATGGGTACTGACCTTGAGGTTGATAACCTTGAGGCACGTACTGAAACTGGGGTTGACCTTGAGGTATATATTGATACTAGGGTTGATCTTGAGGCATACACTGAGTCTGGGGTAGATCTTGAGGCATATATTGAGTCTGGGGTTGACCTTGAGGCATGTACTGTCCCGAAGGTATGTACTGTCCTTGAGGTTGCCCCCCAGGCGGTATTTGACTACCTTGAGGTTGCCCCCCAGGCGGTATCTGACTACCTTGAGGTTGCCCCCCAAGCGGCATTTGACTACCTTGAGGTTGCGGATTTGGAATAGCACCAAACATCATAAGAATTTCTTCTACGCTCAACGGTGGAGTTCCATTATTACCAGTTGATACCCGATGTTCGATAGGTTGAGGAGATGCTCCTGAAAAAGCACCAGAAACTGACTGATACCCAGAAGGAATAGAAGGACTGCCATATAAAAATGTTTCCGGATTTTGGGAAAACATGGATGACCGTTTTGACATATTCTGAGGAGGATAATAACCTCTGTGCATAGGATGAAAAGGAATATGAGGTGGTGAAGAAGCAAGACCTGAATTTTCTAAAAAGTTCGTCAATGATACGTACCAAACGTCACTTCGAAAACAACTGTAAAAGATTGATTCACGCTCCCTAAGTTCTAAAGTTGGTTGATTTTCAGGGAGAGATATATCTTCATCCAGAATAACAAGTTCTTCAATAGAAATGAGTCCAGAAGGAAGATTTTGGGTAATGACACTTCCTACCCTAGGTGAACTAGGACCACTAGAAACTGGAGAAGCAAATCCTGAGGATGGAGTAGCAGCATGTTCAGTTTCAGGTTCAGAAATTTTAGGTTCCTCGATTAATTCACTAGTAGAAAAAAAACTACCTGTAACTTCGGAAAATGAAATTGGTTTAGAAATATACTCTGTTGCTGGAACTTGGTAATCAGGGTGAATAATTAAAGATGATTCTCTGGCCTATGGTGACCCAACTCTACTTTCACTAGGCGTGACAAGAGTTCTTAGCCCTTCAAGCTGACTTTGTGTATATTCGGGAGGCTGCCCCTGAAGTCTACGGGATTGTCTCAGTGATTCAGCCACGATTAATGAATTAAGTACTTCACATGAAAACAAAGAAAATTTCAATAAAACCAACTAAAGCCTCTAAAGAACCAAACAATTGAATCACATGCCTAACAATCTAAGAGTTCAAACCACACACAAACATTAACTTTCTGTACTGAAAACACTAGTTGGTGATGAAATCCAACGTCGCAGAATTCAATACAAAAATGGCGGTTGGAACAGTTACCTCGACAACCTGCTTAATGAAACAGATTGGCACAAGTTTCTTCACAAAACCGTCTCGAGTGAAGATAACCCCCCAGAGAGTCCAAGTGAGTCTAGTCGACGTCTCCTCCAGGTAGACCCATCCTTCACCGTCACCTTAGGAAAGAATCTTAAGATTATGGTCACTATGGTTACCAACAGTAACAAATACAACTGGGGGAATAGTCTACGATCTGATCTACACGCAAGGGTAGAGTAGCAAAGCTCAATCCCCTTGAAGGCTTCTCAACATGATTAATCCAATATTTAGCAAGAAGTGACCCCAGGCTCCTCAACAATGGTTAATCTGAGGTTTACAGTTTTTAATATGCGCAAATCTTCTATCTTTCCCAATGAGACAGACTTGATCATCTCAAAGCTTCGGACATGATCTCGTGATTGACTCCTTTAAGAGGAGATTCCCAGATTATATCAATTACAATTGGATTTATTTCCTACCACAAGATACAGCTACTTGTTTGTTTTAACTACCTTGGAGAGTTAATTACTCCCTACTCCAAGATACGAGCCTAAGCTATGTTGGTGATAAGAGCCTTAGAAATAAAAATATTGCTAGATGAATTTTAATTAAGCATTATTTTTATTGGTTGTTTCTTAAGTCAAAAGGTATGGAGATGAAACTTCATGGTGTGAAGACTGGACTCCAAAAAACACTAAAAAATGTACCTAAGATGATAAACATTTCTTTTCCTTTTCAATGAATCTCTAGCTAAAGGAAGCATTGAGAATGCAATTGCTTGAAAAACAAATATTTCCTTCAACATATAACCGAAAAGAAAAACTTTTTGTCTTTTTCAATACACTCAAAACGAAGCTACTAATTATGCTCACAAAATAAATCCCTTTTCTTTTCAACACTCAAAACTACAGAAAACAATTTTTTTCAAAAGTGAAATTATGATTTCTAGAAAACACGCTCAAAACTATGAAAAATCTAATCTTGATATCTAACTTCTAAAAACTAATTGAAATAAAAGCATCAAATGTTTTTGAGGATGTTTTTACTTAGTTATTCAGCAAACTAAGGATTAATTCGTTCAGTAAAACAAATCAATAAAAAACAACCATCTATGTTTTCTTTATTAAAAATAAAATTCACAACTTATGACCCAGTTCGTTCAAAGATTTGCAAAACGAAACGAAATGTATTTCTCACCAAAGGAAGATCTCAAAAACCAGCCAAACTTATGAAGAAGACAAAAGATTCTAGGGTGATCTAAGGTTTCTTAGGCTTCTAAGCTTTAAGTCACTACAAATACCGAGTGAAGACCAATCCAAGCATGCAAAACTTCTAGAAATTCATTTAAAACACAACACCAATGGAACTTACTCAAAAGAGACTTTTGACAGGATATATGCAGATCTGGGCAGAGCCTAAAAGTAATAAAAAGAACCTAAACTAAACTAGAGGAAAAGATTTCAGGCTTTTCAAAAATTTTGAAAGGGTCCGCAGGCCTCCGGTAAAACCAGATGCGGTACCGCTCAGTGCAGTGAAGCAACAGTGCGGAGAGGTCTGCACTGTAATACAAACAGAATATGTGGTCCTCGTAAAAATTTCTAAAAACAAAAAACTAATCCAGGATCTAAAAACTACCCAATTCCACACACATCAAGAAAAAACTATAAACAAAAAATCAATTTTCTCAAGTCAAAGGCAAAGGAAAATTAAAAACCAAATCCCGTCCCCAGTGGAGTTGCCAATTTGTTGGCCGGATAAATTGTTCTTGCAGACAAGACCGATCTCCCTAGTATCAACTGATATCTAGCAACAAGCAGGACAAGAAAATCTACTTTTCTCTAAACATGTTGCGATTCATTAATAAAAAATAAGAGGTGTTTTAGACCCTACCTTAGGTCCAACGCTAGTTTGTGGTAGCCACGCTCCAACAACTTCAAGAGTTTCCTTTTAATAACTTGCAATCACAAACAAGCACACATCAAAGAACACCTACATAGCTAATATAATAAATCATGTTCATCATAGTGATCAAGGAATCTATGAAATAAACCATAAGACATAGCTTATTGAGAAAAATAAACTTGATTGTATTAACTTTGAAATAGAAGAACTTTACAACCTTGGTGCCTTGATGCTGTACAAGCTCTTCCCAGGGTCCAAACAGTAATCTCCTCTACTTTGACAAGCCTCACTCTCCTCCAAATGAGATCAAAAGGTATGTAATCTTTCCTTTCAAAAGATCAATTAGGAAGACTAGGTTCCAACAACATTTACCCTAAAAAATATTCAGCTTTCAAACCCCCTAGTAACCAGCCCAATGCTTCATTTTATAGTGCAAGGGAAGGAGGTTACAGGTCCACCATTGAAGGGATAGAGTCCTCCTTCAAAGGGATAAGCTCTTCACATCAAGGGGTTAGCTCCTTAAGGAATGGGATTTATGAACCCTCAAGGAGCGAACTTGCTAGCTCAAGATTCCCTCTAGAAGCTTCCTGAAATGACTCAAAGTGAGTTTTTAAGAATGTACTTGCACCTTTATAACTTTTGCAGGGGTTCGCACCCATAACACAGAGACAGACGGTCAGGTGCGCAGGGGACATGACCAATGGGTGCGGTACCGCAGGTAATGCTAAGAGAAAGTGTGAAACCAGAGTTTTAGAGATTTTAAAGGACTTTCTCTTATTTTAAAAGCTTGATATGAAGAATTGAGGTTTAAGACTTGCAAAGGAGGTAAGTATGAGTGGTGATAGACTCATATTGATTGCAGAATGTCAAAGTGATAATTTTTGTGCAACAGATGGCAAGATATTTGCGGACATACTCCTCAAATCTGTGCAGGATCTGTCGGGGCAGATTGAGGTGATGGGGCAGAGATTCATGATAGTAGAGGCCAGAGAGCATGAGAGCCCACGAGTTTTTCAGGTTGGTGAGAGATCAGGTGCATCCCACCATTTTCCAGAGCAGCGTGATACTATGCAACAGGTGGCCTCACATGCCCCTACATGCTCTACCATGCCCACTTTCTTAGGAGCCGACACGGGTGCCGTAGCCCAGCAGGAGGCAGAGCCCAGACATATGGGTGATTATTTTGCAGAGTACCAGGCCTATGGGTAGGATTTCAGGGAAGCCCTCTCATTCAGAGATTTTGTTAAGCTCCAGTGGGATAGTAGACCCTGCGACCATCATAGAGGGTACTAGCATTACCATGATGGTGACACCCACCGTGCAGTGAGTAGATTCCACTTGCCTATGTTTGATGGTTCATTAAACAGTTTGGCAATGTCTTGGGTGGAGAAGCTGGACATTTATTTCCAGCTTAACCAGATGTCGGAGATAAAGGCCATCAAGGTGGCAACATTGCATTTGGATGGAGAGGCCCAGGATTGGTGGTTTCATGGGATGGTTACACTAGGGCACTCCACAGTGATGACATATGCCGAGTTTACTAGGAGACTGATGGAGCAATTTGATAGGAGGGATCCAGAGCAACATTTCGTTGAGCTAACGAGGCTCAAACATATAGGGAGCTCGAAGATCTACATTGTAGATTTCTTGAGGGTATTCGTGATGATGCTAGACCTATCCACAACACGAAGGGTCTATATGTATGTTGAGGGGTTAGCAGAGCCACTTCGGCGTTAGTAAACTAGCCACACTCCAGGACGCTATCAGCAGGACCTGGGACTTACAGGATGTCTTACCCAGGACCCAGACACCTTACCCCTAGAGGCAGACTTTTCAGTCTAAGGGGAAGGATGTGAGGATTCCTCCTCCAAAGGTGAATCCAAGATGAGTACAGCTTGATGATGATGCCAGGAGGGAGCTGAAGAAGAATCGGTTGTGCTTCACCTATCAGGAGCCATGGACACCGGGACATAGATGTGCTGCTGGCAAAGCACATTTTATTGAGGTCTTCTCCGAGAGTGGTGGAGAAGAGGATGACAAGGAGGAAGTGGAGGCAAGAGATAGCCATGCCAATAGGGACCTTTGCCACCTCCACTAGCAGCAGTAGGTGGTGCATCTTTTGAACCCACCGGAGGGGCCCTTGCAGCATTGCGAGGAGTTCCCAAGTATCTGACGTTACGCGTACGAGGGACAGTATGTGGCTAGTGCGTATCAGTTTTGGTTGATAGTGGGGCAACCCACAACCTTATCAATGCATAGATGGTTGAGCAGAGAGGTATTTAGACAGAGAGCTTCGATGGGTTTTCAGTATTGGTCCCAGGAAATCAGACCATGATGCGTGCTCGTTATGTTCTAGAGCTTTCAGTGACAATGGGCACCTACACATTGACTGACCACTTTTTCATGGTCAATATTTCAGACACCAACATGATACTGGATGTTCAGTGGCTTATCACTCTAGGGAAGGTAACAACAGATTGGAAGACCCTCGATATGGAGTGGGATGATGAGAAGACAGGGAGGCATGAGAAGATACGGGGACATCACACATATCCACCTCAGACTGTTTCGACTCATTGGATGGAGGCAGTCTTCCGAAAGGGAGACATAGAGTGGGTAGTGAAGCTGCATGCATCAGAGGCAGGGACTACATGATAGATGGTACACCCAGAGATACAATCTATCCTTGATTGGTATGCCATAGTGTTTGGGGAGATTCCACTAGGACAACCACTGGATCAGGGGTTTGAGCACAACATCGAGCTTGAGCAGGGAATATAGGCCATGATTACCACCCCCTATAGGCACCCCAAGGCCTATCAGGATGAGATTGAGTGGGCTATCTAGGAGTTTCTGGCTCTTGGGCATATCCGATAGAGCACAAGTCCTTTTGCTTCTTCTATGGTGTTAGTGAAGAAGAAGGATGGTACATTGAGGATGTGCATTGACTACAGGGCCCTGAACAAGAAGGCCCTGAAGAACAGGTACCCCATACCCAGGATCAATGAGTTGATGGATCAATTGAGAGGGGCATATTACTTCTCAAAGATTGGTTTGAGATTTGGGTACCATCAGATTCGCATGAGGGAGCAGGACATTCCCAAGACTGCCTTTAGGTGTCACTATGGGAACTTTGAGTTCTTGGTGATGCCTTTTGGGCTAATCAATGCCCCCGCTACATTTTAGTCCTACATGAATCACATATTCCATAATCACTTGAGGAAGTTTGTGTTGGTATTCTTCGATGATATTCTCATTTACAACAAAACTTGGGAGGAGCATCTCCAACACATTGAGACACTATTGCGTGTCTTACAGGGGCAGTAGTTCTATGCCAAACTCTCCAAGTGTGCGTTTGGGTTGATGAAGATGTTGCATCTGGGACACATCACAGGGGTGGATGGTGTAAGGGTCCATGAGGAGAAGATCAGGGCTATCAGCGAATGGCTAGAGCCGAGAAACATGACAGAACTTCAAGGATTCATTGGCATTTGTACTTACTACCAGAAGTTTGTCAAAGGTTTCTCATAGCTTGCTGCACCCCTGACAGATTTGATGAGGAAGGGGGCTTTTAGTTGGTCGCATATAGCACAGAAATCCTTTGATAGGCTCAAGGAGGTTATGAGAAACTACCCAGTGATTGCATTGCCAGATTTTACGCAGCTTTTTGTTTTGGAGGTGATGCGTCGGGAGAGGGGATCGGCGTGGTGTCGATGCAGGGAGGTCACCCTATAGGCTTTGAGAGCCAGAATCTCCTTCTGCATGAGAGGTTGTATTATATATACGACAAGGAGATGCTGGCCATAATGCATGCATTGGCTAAGTACCAACAGTATCTAGTGGGTAATAGGTTTAGGGTGAGGACTGATCACAACAGCCTCAAGTTCTTTTTGGAGCAAAAGCAGCTACAGGAGAGGCAGTAGAGGTGGATCAGCAAGATCCAATCATATGACTTTGACATTGAGCATGTCAAGGGTAAAAACAACGTGGTAGTAGATGCCCTTTCACGTAGACCATCCACGTTGTCTCTTATGAGCTTGGATACAAAGTGGAGTGCTCGACACTTAATAGAGTACTCCAAGGATAGGTCTGCATGCGAGGTTCTGGATGGGTAGGTGGCATATGAAAAGTATAGAGTGGTCGATGAGATCATCTATTACAGGGACAGGATCTTCTTGATTGAGGGGTCTCAGCTCAAGAAGAAGATACTCCAGGCATCACATGATTCACCGTTGGCAGGACATCAGGGGTTTACCAAAACCTACAGGACCATTAGGGAGAGGTTCTCATGGAAGGGCCTCAAGGAGGACATACTCCAGCACATCCGACAGTGTGATGTTTGCCAGAGGAACAAGGGAGAGATGAGCCATCCCACAAGATTATTGCAGCCTCTTCCCATTCTGGAGGGGAAATGGGAGAGTATTTCGATGGACTTCATCACAGGGTTGCCCATGGTATAGGGCAAGGATTGCATCTTTGTCATTTTTGATCGACTGACAAAGTACATACACTTTTTTGCCATATCCGCACACTATACAGCAGCACAGGTGGCTGAGCTATTATTTAAAGAGATATTCAAGCTACATGGTCCTCCTAAGACCATTGTCAGTGATAGGGATAACCATTTCATGGGCAGGTTTTGGCAGGAGCTTTTCTGGTTGGTGGGGACGGAGTTGACACCAAGTACCAGTTATCAACCACAGATGGATCGATAGACAAAGATAGTTAACAAGTGGCTAGAGGGATACTTGTGTAACTATGTTAGTGGGCAGTAGCAAGCATGGTTGAGGTGGCTACATCTAGGGGAGTACTGCTACAATACTTCACATCACATGTCCATTGGTATGTCACCATTCTATGCTTTATATGGGTATCATCCTTTATCTTTTGCTGACGTGATGCTTAGTGATAGCAAGGCTCTTAGAGCCAAGATTTGGATCCAAGAGAGTCAGGATATCCTCCGAGCTCTCAAGGATAACATGGCTACAGCGCAGAACCAGCAGAAGTTGTATGCCGACAGGGGTTGGGTGGACAGACAGTTAGAGGTAGGGGACATGTTCTACCTACGATTACAGCCATACCAACAGTCGTCACTGAAGCAGAAGGGGGCTAAGAAGCTTAAGCCCCACTTTTATGGGCCATACAAGGTGATACGCAGGATTGGATAGGTTGCATATGAATTGGAGCTGCCCCAAGGCAACAGGATTCATAACATTTTTCATGTATCATGCCTAAGGAATTGGGGCAGCAAGTGACAGTGACAGATGAGCTACCACCCATGGATGATGAGGGGCATTTGGTATTGCAGCCGGAGGTTATCATTCATACCAGGGAGAGGCAGCTGCGGAGCAGGACGGTCCGATAATTCTTGGTGAGGTGGAAGAATTTTCCAAATGAGGATGCCACTTGGGAGAGTGAGCAGATCTTACAGCACCCATCACTTCAGTTGCTTGAGGACAAGCAACATTTTGCCGGGGAAGACTGTAATATTTCTAATTAGCCATGGCTAATTGGAATATTCGATTTTGTTCGATTTTTGCCTTCTATAGTTATTTGTAAATAAAAAGTGAGGAAGGGGGACATAACTCACTTTTAGAATAAAAAGTCACTTCCTAGTAGCACAACATTGTGACTTAAAGGGGAGCCAAGGGGGGGCAAAAGGGGATGCAGAAATGGAGCCCACGTAGACACATGGAGGAACTGCGCAGGAGGAAAGGAACACGTGGCAAGAGGGGAATCACACAGGAGGAGGTGAGCCTTGGGATTAAGAGAGGCAAAGGCTATAAAAGAGAAAGGAGCCCTCTCATTTTGATCATTTTGGTTATGAGAATTTGTGATAGTCATTTCGACTTAGTGCACGCTGGATGTTTAGCTAGTATGTAGCACTGTTTAGTGCATTGAGTGTCTCTGTTTGCAGATCTCACCCTTAGCCCCGGGGGACTTCGAGTGCCTGCTTGGGCAAGGTATTTCCATTGGCATTCCAGCAGTAGTTTCATTAGCATTTCAGTAGTAGTTTCATCAGCATTTCAGCAACAATTTCATCAGCGTCTTTGAGGAACTGCGTAGAACCCCAAGGGGGTGATTTTTGGGGGTCGACCATTTCATAAAAGATTTCTGGGTTTTCTTGGTTTCTTGAGTAGAGTCCGATTCTAGAGTTTCACCCTTTTCTGAGGAGGGGAGCAACCCCAAATCCTCATTCAATTTCCAGCAGTAGTAGTAGCACGATAGTTTTTGAGCCCCTGGGACGCAGATCAGTGTGAGGCCATTCCAAGAAATATTTATGGGTTTTTCTGGGTTTCTTGACTAGAACCCGAATCCAGAGTTTTAGCTTTTTTTGAGGAGGGAAGAAGCCCAAACTCATCATTTGTTTTCTAGTAGCAGCAACAGCATCCATGCAAAGAGGCCATTTTTGTCATTCTAAGAGTATTTCTTCACTTGCCTTGTGCATGTCGAGGTGCCATATGTCTAATCACCTTTTGTACTCATTTATTGCTCAGTATAATAAAATGGCTTAGCATTTCTCGCTACATTTCTTGTGTATCTACTTATATTTCCGGTTTACATTATTATATGTTATTCCACTATTATTTTATCACTTCTGGGTTATTATATCATTTGCACATATTTGGTTGGAGATTTTGCTGGGGTTTGAGGAATATTCCGGGTTAGGGATATTACATTATTGTACAAAGATCTTATTTCAATGATGTATTTTTCATCTCAAAAATATGTTTTTGAGATGAAAACAGAGTATTTTAGTTGATTCATATTTTTTTGATGTAATTCAAACCATTTCATGTAATAAGTCTTCCCATAAGCTGCCCAAGAATTTCTCCTTGCTGCAAGAAAATGAAGGCATTGAAGAAATCTGTTCAATCAAAGCATCATCCACATGAAAAGAGACAAAGAAAGAAAATAATTAAACACAAATTTGAAGACAAAGTAAAAGTTCCAAAAAACATTATAAAGTGTGTTTTTTCTAAAGAAAAATAAAAAAATCACCCTCTATATAGATTTCAAAATCCTTTTTCAAATTCATCATATTCATTTGACAAAGAGAAAGAAGAGAGTTGAAGGAGAGAAGGGAGTTGAAGCCAATTGGTGGTTAAGCAAAGAGGAGGCGCTACACATAGAGCAGGAGGTGTTGCACATAGAGCAGGAGGCGCTGTGCATAGAGCAGGGAGCACTGCGCACAAGTCAGATTGTGGATGTGATATGCATAGAGGAGGGAGTGCTGTGCATATAAATAGAGCATTGCGCATAGAGCTTGTTTGCCAATGTATTTTTGCACGGTGCTGCGCATACAACCAGAGCACTACGCATAGGGCCGAAAAACACCAAGACCACCCTATCAACTATATAAATCACTCTTTTGCTATCTAAAGCCTCTAAACAAGTAAATAAACTCCTTGAACTATCCTCCCAGTACTCATTTCACGATTTTGAAGTTTGTTTACTATTTAAATTTTCAAACCCTAGGTTGCCTAAAAAACCCTCCCTACTTATCATATCCCTTATTCCAACATTCTATTGTCAAATCCCTACACCTATCCCCTATACCCTAATCCCCAAAACAAAATCCCTACACCTATCTCCTATACCCTAATCCCCAAAACAAAATCCTTAAACCCACATTTACTAAACAATCCCTACCAAAAAATACCCTCCTTCTCACTCTCACATCATACATATCTCATCCTACATCGCACAAACTCCTCTTCCCTTCCCCTATCCCTATTCACCATAACTCACTTCTTGATTAACTTCTCTAGGGTTTCAAAATTTCAAATTCAAAAGACATGGATAAAGAGGATAGAGATTATGAGGAGGAGGAAAATAGTGGTAGTGAAAGCATGGGAGATGAACCTCAGCATCAGAGAAAACCACATAAGAGAGGTAGAATTATCAGAGAGGAACCATCAAACATCAGAGAGTTATAGGCTTCTCATATAACTATCTTGTGTTTCAGGCATCTAGGGTGTTAATGTGTTTTGTGAGTAGGTACAAAAAGTTCAACATCATCTTGAGTTGACCAGGATTTTTGTAGGCAATCTCTGTGATAACAAGGTAACTCCTGCTAGGGTGACATTTACAGTTCTGTCCTCCATCATTATTGATGCTACAAGGATTTCAAATGGGGGGGAAAAATGGTATAAAGCACAAGATTTGGATGAGCACTACCATGAGTCATACATTAAACCTAGGTACAGGAATGAAAAGAAGAGGACCTTTCCTTCAGGTTCCTTGACGACAAGTACGCCCTTATGATGAGGATTATTATGGAGTATTTTACACATGAGAGCAGATTTTCCAGATTGTTTACCTATCATATTAGGCTCCTTATGCACTTCACAAGAGTGAAAATGATGAACATCCCATATTTCTTATTCAGGAACATTGAGAAGATGGCCTACATTGTACAGAAGAATCCATACCCCTAGCAGATGAGTAATATCTATCACTATTCCTTAATTAAGATGATTTTGCTACATCATCTCAACCTCCTCAACATCTCTTGGGATACATTTATTGCCAATGACATCTTCAATGGTCCTCAAATTCCTCCACCGGTGCCCCGAGAACCAAAAAGGCCTTCCAACAATGTCAAAGTAAAGAAAAGTGAGAAGGCTAAAGAGACTAAATTTGTTGAGAATCCAGAAACCTACAAAACATATCAAAGAGGGGCTAGAAAGTTGTTTGCAGTAGATAGGCAAGTTTTTAATCCACTTGATGAAGAAGGGGCCTTGCCTTCTTCATCATCTCATAGGAAAATTCTTGCTCCACAAACTGTGGAAGGGGCTTTGCCTTCTTCATCAACACAACAAGTACACTAGGTGCAATAGGTGCATAAAGGGAAAGAAAAGATGCTGGAGGAAAGCCTCAATGATGAAGAATAAAGGGAATTTGATTTGATGGAACATGATGGACTAGAACAAACACACATTCATCATGGCATTGAGATAGTCGACTTGGAGGCCCAAGATGAGGCAACAAATGAAAATATAACCATAAGGGAAAAAGATGGACATATCCAAGCATTGATGAACAACTTGGTGAGAGCTAAGTATGTCATTACATACCTTGAGCAAGAGAATAAGCAACTTAGTGACAAACAAGTCCTCATGGAGCTGGAACTTCTCAAAGCGAAGAGGCAAGGTGACAAAGGCAAGTCAGTATTGCAAGTGGAAGAAACCCCGGCCACCTTGACTACAAAAAAAGGGCTTGAAAAGGATATTGAGGAGGATAGAGAAACATGGCTTGACAGGGTCAATTTTCATTTGGAGAAGTTGCTACAAAGGGCCAACAGGGACAATCAAATCATTAGGCACATGGTTCGCCATTATAGGACCTGGAACAAGATTTGCAACATAAGAGTCAAGCAAATGAAGACAAGGCTAAAACAAGCACTCAAAGGCAAAAAGGAGGGTGATAGGATTAGGTTGCTTTCTGAAGCTTACTTGGCTAATGCATACACTTGATGGTGGTGTTCTCCACAAATTTTGAGTAGGTTTTGAGAATATTTTCCTTTTTGAAGAATTTTACAATCTTTGACTAAGAAAAATTGGCTCTATGTTCCTAGGGTCATACAATTAGGAAATGGTCAGAATTTCAGATTCACAATGATGATTACATGCAACTTGTGCATTTGCTAATCTTTTGGAGCAAAACAGGTCAACCAAAAGGTCAAACAACACCCAAAAAATGACCTTTTTGCCCTCTTTTTGAGCCACATAAGCAGTCTTGGGAGAATCCTTTTTTGAGGATTCAACCCAACTTAAAATGGGAAACTAAAGGAAAATTTGGAAAGTAGACATGACATTCTTTCCAGTGAGCTATTATGAGCTCAATTTGGACACTGGGAAGACCTCCAAAATGGTCCTACAAAAAGTGTTGCGCATAGAGCTTGGGCACTCCGCATAGGACAATTTTATACTAAATTTTCACTTCACTGTGCCAATGACTGTAATTTTGGGTTTTCTCTCATGGATGATTTTTTTACTGATGTAATGGTGACTAGGCATGTAAATAGGATGGATAGTAGTTATTGGAGGGTAGATTCATTAGATCAAAAGTTATCTTGAGGACAAATTAATTAGTTTCCTCTCTTTCAGAGGCAAGTTGTTAGGTTGCCTAGATTCCAGTTGGTTGTTTAGTTTTTGATGGATTAGTTCCTCATCTCAGGGATTTTACCCCTAAGGATGGGAGGAGGTTTAATCAATGTCTATATCTTATTCTTATTTCTCATTGTAAAGGACTGGACTCAGTTGGATTCTTAGGCTTTGAGTAAACATCATTTTGTATCAGTTTTCAACAGGAGATTAATGAAAAGTTGCAGCTATTTCTTTGGGATCCATGTGGTATGATGTTAAGTTTAGTTTTATCTATTGTGATCATATTTTAAAATGTTTTTTTTACTTCATCAATCATTTCATTTCTTTTGACATGAGTTAGAAAAAAATGATGGAGCGAGGCGGGCGACGGCAGGGCGAAACGACGCTAAGGTTCTGAAATCGCCTACAACGGCAGGACCTCTGGACAGAGATCTCCTGCACTGACAGCGGCAGTGCTGCAGTCACAGACCACAGGCCACGGGCTTTGGCAGACGGGAGCAATGAACCCCCCTCAGGGGGTAGGAGGAGCGATTCCTCCAACAAACGACAACCAGTGAGGGAAAATCGAGGGCTTTGTAGGGGACCATAAGCACAATGAAGGAAATGCAGGAGAAAATCAGCAGGAGCAGGCTGAACAAGTACAGTCAAACAAGCTGAAAGTAAGCTCATCCACATGCAAGCCAGTAGCTACCCACATGCCAAAAGTGGAGCTACCCAATCACCGCATCAATGCTAGAATTCAATACATGAGAGATCATGCTCTCATCGGCAAATTTATTGGATTTTGGCCAAATGAGAAAGCCTTAAGAGCCTGGATTAATGTTAAATGGCATCCAAAAGGACAAATAACTCTACATCTAAGGCCAAAGGGGTTTTTTACTGCAGTTTTCAACTGTTTGGAAGATTGGAACAGAGTCTTTGATGGGGGGCCTTATTTCTTCAACTCAGCCGGGTTATTTCTCAGAGAATGGGTCGCACGATTCAACCCGAATAAGGAAGATCTAAGCTGGGCACCGATTTGGATCAGGCTGTATTCGCTGCCATGGAAATACTGGGAAGAGGAGTCTCTCAAAGCAATCGGCAAAGTCCTGGGCAAATTTGTCAAGGTAGCGGAAGAAACAAAGACAATAAGGTATACCTCATATGCCCGGATCTGCATCTATATGGATCTGAAGCAACCACTGCCTGATACGGTAAGACTCTTTCATGAAGATTCGGAATGGATCCAGTTAATTGATTATGAACATGCTCCCTTTAGATGCAGGAAATGTCATGATCTAGGACACCTTTATAGAGATTTCCCTTTAAACAGTAAACCTCGGGTTCAAGTCAACCAGGAACACCAATCCTCAGATGGCTTCATTAAGGTGCCAAATAGAAGAAGAGGAAATAAAAAATCTGTAGCCTCTACAAAGTTAGCTCCAGGGGATCAATCAAAACCCTCTACTAGTAACAGCTTTGAAGTTTTGGCCAATGAAGCGTCGCAGGATCCGGAGAGCTTGAACTCCAATAAAAAGGGTTCCACTCTGGAAAAGACTGAAGGATCCCATTCGAAAGTAGGGGAAAAGGAGGTGGTACAAGAGGGCAACAACATCAAACCTGCCTCAAAAACCTGGAGCATCCCTGAAATGGAAATAGACGGCACAGATCCCAGTACAGGAAAAGAAACTAAAGGAGATGGAAGCTATCAAGAACCTCAATTCATGGAAGAGGATACATAATCAATAGACATTGGAGAGCTAGACATTCTGGGTCTGGAACAGGCATGTAAAACAGGCAATTTCGACAAAATACCTGACAGACAGGTGGACAATCTAGTTGCAATCCTCAACAGAGCTCAAAAGAAATACTCACTAGGGGTTCAAATCGGTAGTCAATGGGATGGGAAGTTCATCACCAAAGACAGTAAAAAACAAGGACGGAAGACCACATTAGAAAGAACCATCAAGATTGGAGAAGTCTTGGTTGAATCAGGCAGATACGCCAAGTTAACCAAGTATTTTAATACCCACCCCAAATCTTCCCAATGAAGTTGATGTCATGGAATATCAGAGGGCTCAATAGCCCAAGGAAAGGAAGACTATTAAAAAACATGCTAATGGAGGAAAAACTCACAATACTATTTTTGCAGGAAACTAAATGTAACTCGACAGTTTTGGAAAAAATTGCAGCAAAGGTTTGGCCTGGAGGCTTGGTAACAGCTGTTGATGCTCAAGGAGCGTCAGGAGGACTTGCAGTGCTCTGGGATGCACGAACAATACAACTAAAGAACATACATGCAAACAAAAACTTCATTCAGGCCATTTTTCACATAATTGGCACCAATATCCATGGTCACTTGACAAACGTGTATTTTCCTCAAGAAACCCAGCACAAGATTGAAATCTTGGATACCATTACGCAGCTCAATACAGCCAGAGCGAACCCATTATGGATATCTGGAGGTGATTACAATACGATTGCAAGTATGGAAGAAAAAAAAGGAGGACGATGTAGAATAAACAGAGATGGCTCCATATTAAAAGACTTCATTCAGAATAATTGGCTAATAGATCTTCCCTCAAACAATGGCGTATACACCTGGAACAATAAAAGGGCCTATCCAATGCAAATAGCCTCTCGTCTTGATCGATTCTTGATCTCGGATAATGTTGTTCATCTCAGAGGCGAAATCATTACATCAATCCTTCCTTACTCTGGCTCTAATCACTGGCCAATAGCCCTTCACTGGAATCGTCCTGGAAGCAGCACCAAGCGACCCTTCCGGTTTGAGGCTTTTTGGCTATTACGAATTTGTCAAGGCATCTTGGTTAAAATTTAACCCAACGGATGGCACTAAAATGTCAATCTTCCAAAGGAAGCTGAAACACCTCAAGGGGGAAATCAAAAGCTGGAATAATTCTGTCTTCGACAATATCTTCAAAGCTAAGGACCGCCTCAATCAAGATATGAAAAATATTCAGCAAAAAATGATAGCTGAAGGACGCTCTGAAGAGCTTGCCCAGAAGGAGCAGTACATAGAAAGCCAAATCCTTGAAAGAGACTTACAGGAGGAGTCTCTCTGGAGGAAAAAATCCAGAGTTGGATGGCTAAAGGAGGGGGAAAAAATACAAAATTCTTTCACAAAACTACTGTGCAAAGAAGAATGAGCAATCAAATCTCCCATATCAACAATGAACAAGGAAATAAAATCGAAACTCATGAAGGCATTGAACAGGAATTTCTCAAATACTTCAAGAAGATGAATCAAGAACCTAATGTCAACAGAATATAGGCTATTGATAACATCACTAGAAACATACCCAACCTAATCACGGAAGATCACAATCTTCTTCTTCTCAAACCAATTAGTCTTCAAGAGGTTGAGAATGCAGTGCATCTGCTAAAAGCCGGGAAAGTGCCAGGTCCAGACGGATTTACCTCAAACTTCTTTCAGCATTTCTGGGATCTTGTCAAATGGGAAGTCTGGCAGGTTCTGGAGGAATCACGAACGCTAAGATGGATGTTTCCAGCTATGAACCCAACTTTCATTGCACTAATATCCAAAGAAGAGGAGTCTAATACTCCAGATAAGTACAGACCGATTGCTTTATGTAACATTATCTACAAAATTGTCTCCAAGGTTATAGCTTCCAGACTGAAGCCTTTGCTTCCCCTTATTATATATCTGGAACAATCTGGATATGTAGAAGGCAGACAGATCACGAACGGGATTATCTTAACCCATGAAATACTCCACTCTCTTAAGCAATAAAAAAAACAAAGTATGCTTCTCAAAATCGATTATCTAAAGCTTTTGATAGGATCAGCTGGGATTATATGCAAAAAATTCTAAATGCCTTTGGGTTTGCCCCTTCCTGGATTAGATGGGTCAGCAGTCTTGTGTCAACCTCATTCTTTTCTATTCTTATCAATGGAATACTGTTGACCACTTTCCGTCCTTCTTGGGGTATCAAACAAGGTGACCCTCTATCGCCCTTTCTTTTTGTCATTCTAGCGGAGGGTCTGGGTCGTAGCATTAAAGAAGATATCCTCTCTCATAGCCTCAGATGCCTAGCCTTCCACCATATCCCTTCCTTTTCTCACCAACAATTTGTTGATGACAACATGCTATTTGGCCATCCTTCTGTGCAAGAAGCCCGAGCGTTCAAGACAATTCTCTCAAACTTCTCAAAAGCCTCGGGAGCGCTCATCAACAAAGTCAAATCTGAGATTTTTTTCTTCAACACGCCTCCTACCACCCAAAGAGCTATTTCCCACATCCTAGGCTTCACCATAGCCTCTCTTCCATCCAAATATTTGGGGGCTCCTTTATTTGCATTGGCTCTTAAGCATTCCTCTTGGAGTTGCCTTTTAGAAAAACTTGAAGCTAAACTTTTCCTGTGGACTCATAGAACTCTTAATATGTCTAGTAGGTTGGTTCTAATTAAAGTTGTTCCTCAATCCATGACTACTTATCTCTTCTCCATCCTGGAGGCGCCTAAGTGGGTTCTTAAGGCAATCAAACAGCTTCAACGTAATTTCTTATGGGGAAATTCGGGTCCAAATAGGAAATGGGCACTAGTTAAATGGGAGAAAGCATGTCTTCCAAAAAAGGCTGGAGGCATTGGGCTGAGAGACCTAGAACATAGTAATATGGTTATGGGGGCTAAAATCTGGTGGAGATGGCTCTCAAATTCAAGCACTCCCTGGGCATCTCTATGGACAACAAAATATGCAAGTAATGTACCCATAGAAGAACGAATTAGAATGTCAGAAGTGAGCAAAGGATCAGTTATATGGAACTCAGCCAATCTTTAACAACATCTAATTCAAAAGCATAGCTTTTGGGATGTGAAGAATGGTACTACAACAAGGTTTTGGGAAGACTCATGGCAACAGCTACCAAATCTCAGAGACAACACTCCGGGGCTCCTAAACCAAGACATAAACCCCTTTGATAAGGTTAGTCAATTTTGGGACTCTCACAATGGACAAGAACACAGGAAATGGAAAGAGGTCTGCCACATCTTATCACACAGTCCAGAGCAATCTCATATTACACTTTCATCAGAACTTCAAAAACAGCAAATACTCTTTTCAGAAGATATGGAGATTCTTAGATGGGGGTACGAGGAAAAAGGCATTTTCACTACTCAAGAAGCTTACAAACTAATCATCAAAGATAGGGTAGTTAAAGATAAGTTATGGAAAAATATATGGAACTACTCCATATGGCCGAAGGTCTCTACCTTTTTGTGGTTGCTGTCTCACAACAGAATTTTAACCTGGGACAATATAAGAAAAAGGAACTTCGCAGGGCCATCCATATGTCCTAACTGCAACCAAGAAGAGGAAACAACATTACATCTCATGAAAACCTATCAGCTTGGAAGGAAATTGTGGGAAAAGATCACATTTCGGTGTCAAAAAGAAGGTAGAGTGTATGGGGACATCACAGACACCCTTCGTACCTGGAGCCAAGAGCCATATCAAAGTAAACTATTAAATACTCTATGGCAACTCATCCCCGGTCTATTAATGTGGAATATCTGGAAGGAGAGAAACAGAAGGATCTTTAAAGATCAATCAATGTCGCTTGAGCAGTTATGGACAGGATTGCATAATAACCTTAGAGAAACTCTAGCCGTCAAAGTATGGTCCAAGGAGGATTTTCCATCAAACCCGCAGGAACAAGCTATTTGGGACAATTGGCAGATTCAATTAAATCAACTGCTTCCAACCAAGGATAACATACCTAAGCATCAAATGCCAATAGCTATATGGAACCCACCGCCAATCAATGTGTTTCAACTTAACTTTGACGGTGCTTCAAGAGGCAATCCAGGGAAAACGGGATTCGGAGGAGCCATCAGAGACTTTCAAGGTACCCCTCTCATAATTTTTGATGGCTCAATTGGATGGAACACCAATAATGCAGTCGAAATAGAAGGATTATGGGGAGGTCTTAATCTAGCACAAGAACGAGGTTTTTTTCCTCTTATTACGGAAGGAGACTCCTAGATCATTATCACTATGGCCTCAAAACTTATGCAAGGATCCCCTATTCTCAAAGTCAGTAGCAGCTGGAGACTGGCTCCTCGCGTGGACCTCCTCAAGCAATGGTTTTCTCTTTACCAAGCAATTTCCTTTAAACATATCAGAAGAGAAGGGAACAAGCTAGTGGATTTTCTAGCTAATTTGGGAGTAGACAGTGGAAAAGATTTTGTTGAGGGCTCGATTTCCAGCACAGTTCCTGAAAGGCAGCTCTCAACATTCAACTATATTGTAAACAATGACAGGCAGTCGAAGGAAGGCTCACACCCGGGTGCAGGTGCATTAACCACGTATTAATGCCATTACTTAAGAGGACGACAGCTGGTGTTACGACCAACAGTTCTTGGCTGTTAAAGGCAGGCGAAACTCAGGCATTCAAGGCTCTGAGTACTGGCAGATCGGGCTTGGGAGTAATGGCTCTGAGCAGGAGAATTAATGAATTGCAAGGACATCATTCCCGGATGGCGCGCCTCCATCAGGGCATAAAAGAGCTGCTCCTCGGCGGATATGGCACAGAGGCATGCTTTAGGTGGTTAATTTGGCTGAGTTCTAGGGCAGTGAACAATGCATGGATGCCTCCCTGGGTTAGGTATATGTCCATTGGGTCTGGAATTTTAAGAGTGTCCGTTGGGTCTGAACCTGTTGTCATCTGTTTCATTAAGTTTATTCTCTGTGTCTGCGTCTGGTATAAGAATTTCGTGTTGCCTGTCTTTGTTTGGGGTCTGGGCACAACGTATCTGGTCAGCACCTGGCGAGAGCAGTGGGTTTTTTCAGGTAATAATTGGTTTGTGTTGGAGGGCATCTGGTCTTGGAGCCTCATACATTTAGCCTGCAATTGGCTGTTCCTCTCCCAAGCTCAGAGTCTCTGTTTGGACATTCAGCACCCAAATTACACCATGCCTCGACACCGTGGAATCCCCAGATGTGGGAGCAATTCTGGGTCAAGGGGAGGTTCTTGCAGTCGCGAAGGCTCTGTCCCGCAATGCTTAGAGCCTTTAGCATCTGTCCCGCCCCCCTCACCACCCTCCGACAGTTCTGGTCCCTCTCTCACTAGTTCTTTCCATTCAACTCGTTTCAAGTTTCGAAGCAAGCTGAACAAGCCTCTTATCTCTGCTATTGTAACAGTGCTCTTCTCGGAGGAGGAGGATGAGCCAGCCAGTTCAGAAGAAACATCCAGGGAGCAGGCTCACTCCCATACCTCCAGTGCTCTTCAAGGAAGCCCAGTTGGGGATGTCCTCAATGACTCGGGGATTTTGTGCAAAGAAGGCCATCAGGAAATCTCTCGGCCCCAACCTTCATCTTCACAGGAGCCCATTATGGAATGTGAGCCTGCGAGCACCTCTGGAAACATCCTCAGCCTTGTTCTCCCTCCAGGATGCAGCGCGATGGATGTAGAAGACAACCTCATGGTTTCCTGGGTCAATCAAGCAAGCGAGAAGGATGCTGGCTCTCCTTAGTAGGATTAAGAGCTTCATGGTTTCAATGACTTTTCAGAAAGCGAACTTCTGTGGTTTTTTCTTGGTATGCATTTTCCTAATTTGCATGGTCTATTTTCTCAATGGCATGAGATTTACAGTCTACAGGTTTTTTGAGTCTCAATGGAAATGTAATATCCCTTATAAAGGGAAATATTTTTGTAAGGGATCAGGTTATTATGCAGCCTCACCCTGATCTAGCTCAGCGCAGAGATGAATTTTCTAAAGAACACCAGTTTGCCTATGGTTCTGATATTTAACTTTGTAAAAGTCAGGCATCAGGACACCTGCAATAGTTTTTTTGGTAGAGGGCCGGCTACAGCCCCCTCAGAGGTTCAAACCTCTCTGTAAATATTTTTCCTCTTTCTTATTAATAGAATAGTCTTTACTCAGAAAAAAAAATCATTTCATTTCTTTTAAGTGGATGTTTTAAAGTTGATAGGCAGGACCCATAATATTTATGCTCTGTTTTGGGAAAATATTCACAGTCTATGTTTTATTCTGTTTAGGTACAATCCATGTTGATTACATGCTCTTTCTAGCTCCTCACCTGTCTTGAATCACCTCACCCATCAAAACTCTAGAGTGCTCTACCTTGTGCCTCCCTTGCCCCATCGAACACCCTGCAATTTTGACCTAATTTCCTTGCCCTAACTGTTTGGCTCCTCCTGATCCATCAAAACCCTTCAAAATCAAATCAAACCTTATGCTACTATACCTAGCCTAATATCATTTTCTTGATCCAGTCATATTGGTTGAGATCCTTATGGATAGAGCCCTCTCCT
Organism: Pinus taeda; assembly: GCA_000404065.3. Classification (NCBI taxonomy): domain Eukaryota; kingdom Viridiplantae; phylum Streptophyta; class Pinopsida; order Pinales; family Pinaceae; genus Pinus; species Pinus taeda. Next base: position 15,428 of record APFE030252768.1, on the reverse strand, counting down.
GGCCTAGTATGCTAGCTACTTGGCTAAGCGTGGTTTTTGGTTACCCTGGAATTTCCTTCCTTCAGCCTGAGGTTCAATCCAGGTGATAAAGCTCCCTTATTAAATAATGTTGAATGTTACAAGTGTAAGAAGTATTGTCATAAAGCAACCACATGTAGATTGGGAAAAAAATCCTGATTTTAGAATGCTACAAACAACGGTATGGATCATGAGGAGAGAAAGAAAAGAGAGATGCGCAGGAGCTATTTCAATACTCAGAAGAAAGGAAAATAAAATGGTGCATGGAGGCAACACAATTTTTTATTTTTTATTTTTAAGATAGTCAGTAGAGGTTTAATATATCAGACTCTGAAATTTCCATATTTGATCTCTCCTATACAACCTGCAATAGGCAAAGTATGCAACCAGACAAAAGAAGCAGCATTAATCATGATAGTGCTCCAAAGAAATACAGTAAGGAAGAAGATAAACAAGTAAATTGATAATTGGATTTAATTAGTGCGAACAAGAAGAATGACTAGGGGTCTGTATGCTCAGGCAATGGTAGAAAGTCATCTAGTCAAGAAAACCAACACAAAAAATCAACTCATATTTAGGTGTGGAATAAAAAGGAAGATAATCCATTGAGGGGGAGTATATCCCTTGTTCCTCTTCATTTAAGAGAAGAGGTAGTATTCAAGGGAATCTAGGAAGTTTAGATTCAAGGAGAAGAAAAAAACATGACAAGGAAAGCATTTGAAGGATAAGAGAAGTATTCAATGTTGTTGCCAAATCAAATTGATAGATAGATGGCGATGATGTATTTACTACTAATGCAAGTATTGTTTGCATATCACTAATGCAAAGAGGGAGCATGGTCACAAGGGGAGTATACTCAAGTCAATATTTGAGTATCAGATTATGCATTTACAATTGGTATCATTAATTGGTATCAGTTGTGTGTTGCATGACATAGGCTAAAGGTTTTCCTACTTGTTATCTTGTGTTGCGGATATGATAAATGGACTGCCTGCTATGATGGTGTTCTAATTGTTAATTGGTATCAGGCATCATATTTGTTGGTGAAATAAGCACGATTTGAAGATGAGGACACTCAGTTATTAAGTGCTCAACCAATGCTAAAAGTAGCATCGATTCAACAATTAGCACTAGTTTAAATTGGTATGAAAGGTACTACAAATTGGTATTTATAGTCATTATATTCTCTGTGAGAATATGTTATTCATGTTGCCAATATGAGACTATAAGTCTAAGTGTTGGTAAATGAGCCTTGATTTATATGACTAGTTCTTGATGAGTCAAATGTATCATGGTGAGTTTGTTGTCATTCTAAGTCTACCAAGTGAAATACAAGTGAGTTTTTTAGGCATGCATTGGTGAGAGTCCCTTTATGTTTATCAAAATTGGTGTACTTTGATGGTGTCATGCATAGGAAAGGGTGTTCTTGCTACATGTCAGGTGTATGTGTCTAGGCAGGAACTGTTATGAATTTAATCCTAGATGAGACTCAGAAAAATATGAATCATTTTCTCATGACTCAGTTGCACAAGCATGTGCTTTTTCAGCAAGGGATTCCTCTTTCTTGCTTGAGGTATAGATTGGGAATAAATATTCCTTTCCCTTCAACTCAATCTTCTTCAATGGACATAGAGGAAGCTACCTGGATCATATTAGTGGTACATGAGTTTTTCATCATAAGAAGAAGCAGTTGGAAAGTTCACATGATCAGAAGACAGAGGGAGATTGTTGACAAAGGGAGCATGTTAGTATCTTTTCCATTGATTTCAAAGGGGGGGAATTATTTTTTACCAAACACAAGATGGTAAATGATCACTGGCAAATCCCTAGGAGAAGTATCATAAAAAATTACTTATCATTGGTAATGATGTTTTTGTTTGTTCTTGGTGTTGCCATCAATGCCAAAGGGGTAGATTGTTGGATATGTGTTGTCATTAACGGAAAAGGAAATGGAAAAGGTGATAATGGAAAAGAAAATGAAAAGGTAAAGGAAAAGGCAAAGGAAATGGAAAAGTAACTACATTGGTAAATATGTTTTCATTGGTGGCAAAGGTAAAGATTGATGGCAAACGCAATAGCAAAGGTGGCACTGGAAAAGGTAAAAGAATTGAAACTGGTAAAGGTAATAAGAAAGAGTGGCAAAGGAAATTAGAAGTTGTAGATAATTTGGAGCCAATTTTAGAGCATAAGATCATCTCATATGTAGGTGAAACCCACTCAAATGGGAAGAGATTTGAATTAAATTTCCAGTGGTATGTGGAAGTCTGAAAATGGCCTTCTAGATTAGACCTAGTCAAAGTTGCAGGACCCGCAAGTGAAACTAGTAGAGTTAAAAAGGATGGAGACTATTTTGGCACATAACCAAGGTTCACAGAACAACCAAACCTTGTAGAAATTTTATGAATAATATGACACTTATTCAACCGAGATTATCCTGATTATACATTATTACGGAATGCATGCATAATACATAATCTCATCTACGTTGATCATCAATTTAGCAGTATTTAGAAACATACACATGCACGCATTGAAGCATCAATCACACATATCAACACAGTATGTACCCGGGGAAAGCATAAAGCTGAAAACCCCACAACTATCTGTATATTATATTGATTGAGATAATGTAACAGTACACAGTACAATACTAGCTCCACCTGTTACACACAATACAACATAGATCTGAATCAATCACTGCCTCAAATCACCTCTGCTGCTTGCCTGCCTCCGCTGCGCAATCTTGCATAGAGAATGGATGAGAATGGATGAACCATTCACATTTTTCCCTTGTGTAACACTACAAAATCCTCATTGGCAACTCAGTCCCACTGATTGTGAAAATCACATGCACAACTATAGTCACAACTGACAGTTGTCTTGCCCTTTCACTTACCTCTAACACTTGTCTCCATTGAACTGTCCATGCATTGAGTTAACTGATGTATTCTTCAGTTGCTTTATGAGTTAATAATTAGTGAATTAATTAATAACTAATTCACACCACTCAACATTAGTCTATTTTCCAATTAGACTAACTACAACTAGTTCAACTAAGTCAAACTGAACAGAACTCCATCAACTCCTGATCCAACTTCACAGAACTCAATCATTGAAGTCCTAACTGAAGTCCTCCATGCAATAGCTCAAGTTAACCCATAGGAACCACATGTTTCCTTCTAGCAGTTGCATGTGCCACATTTGTAGCTCGAACTGAAGTGCTCCAAGAGAATAAGATAATGTTTATAGTCTAAATATTATTAAGAGCTAATAATATTCGACTATTCTATTTTTAGCCTGGC
>APFE030252761.1:145636-158777 GCA_000404065.3 Pinus taeda | reverse complement strand
ACAAAATCGTGATTTTAAGGTGTTATTGAGCAAAGGGAGGGAAATTGTTGTGTTGTTGGAGAAAATTGCCTAGCGCTATGCACCAAAACCCGGTGTTATGCATAGGAGCGGCACTATGCACCTGGGTTTTCTCTGCTATGTTATTTTAAACTAGCACTATGCACAGGAGTGGTGATATGCACCTAGGAAATTGTGCATTGTGAGTGGTGCTATGCACCTGGGAAAGTGCGCAATGCACCTGGCAGTTGGGCTACAAACAGTTGCACATTTCATCAAATCACCTCAAAACTCCCAAGTTCCTCCATTGCAAGTAAGTAACATCACTATTCTTGCTAAAAAGATTTGTTGCATCAGTTTTGGGTTGTGTTCTCTCTCAAAAACATCAAACCATATTTGACACTAAACTATTTCATTTATTGTAAAAAAAACTCATTACTACTGTCCCATATCATTTTTTATTGTTTCCCTAAATCCCATCCTCACATCCATAATTCCCTAGACATCATTCCCTAAACCCTATGCCCATACATCCCAAACCCTATACCCATAATCTCCAAACCCTATACATATACCCCAAACCCTACACTATTCACTAACCTTACTCAGTCCCTACATCCCTTTCCCACTCCTGTTCACCCTCGCCTATTTCCTATTCAAATCTCTTCATGCTCATATTACCTTCATTCACCAATTCACCACTCTTCATTCACCACGATTCATTCACCACAAAGAGAAACAGTTGTACAAGAATGGAGATGGACAGTGAGAATGAAATGGAGGAAGAAACCCATAGTGACAATTCCAGGGAGAGGACACATAGGGCAGAAGGCCTCATAAGGGAGGAAAACATATCAGATAGGAGCCCACCAGTTTAAGGGAACTGCAAGCCTTCCCATTTTCCCTTTCATGTTTCAGACATCAGTCATGTTTCAATTTCTGTGAAATGGTGGAAAGGGTTAAATCCCATCATGAATTAGCAAGGTTGTTTGTGACACATTTGGATAACAATGAGGTATACCTTGTTGGAGTCACATTCACTTTGTCACTAGTTGTCATTTAAGAGGCTACAGGTATTCCAAATGTGGGTGAAAGGTGGAACAAAGGTCAGTACATTCATAGGGAGTACTATGAGCCTTAAATTAAGGCTAAATATCATAACAAACTGAGTAGAGTATTCCCCTTTAAATTCTTGGAGGATAGGTTTTCTCCATTGATGAAGATCATCACCAAGTACTTTAGTTGTGAAGGTAGGTTCTCCCGATTGTATGCCTACCACATTAGACTACTGATGCATTTCCCGAGGGTGAGAATGATGAATATCCCCTACTTCATATTCAGAAACATTGAGAAGATGGCACTCATTGTAATGGAGAAATCATACCCCCAGCAGTTAACCAGCATCTACCACTTCTTTGTGATTAAAATCATTATTTTACATCAGCTGAACCTACTCAACATACCATGGGAGACCTTCATTTCTCATAAAATTTTCAAAATCCCTCGCGTATTTTCATTAGTGCCTCAAGAAGAAGGTGGAGCTTCAAAACAGGAAAAGGTCCAAGAGACTGAAACTGTGGGAGTGCCAGTGTTTGTGACATATGAGAGAGGCACTAGGAAACGTTTTGCAGCTACCAGGCAAGTATTATCTCCACAAGATGTGGAAGGGGTCTCTCCTTCATCTATAGGCTACAGGAAAATGCTATCTCCACAAGGAGTAGAAGGGGCTTTGCCTTCATCTTTAGCTAAAGAGGTACAACTTGGGAAGCATAGCAAGGGCAAAGGTAAAGGCAAGAAAAAGATGCATGAGAAAGATCTTAGTGATGAGCAAGAGAGAGATTTTGACGTTGTTTATCATGAAGAGACACAAGGAGCTGATGTCATTGATTTGGAAACTCAAGGTACAAAGATTACTAAATACATGATCATCAAGGAGCAAGAGGCTGAGATACAAGCCTTGTTAGATAATTTAGAGAGGGAAAAGTGGATCATCAATTATCTAGAGCAAGAAAACAAACAATTGACCGACAAGCAAGTCCTCATGGAGCTACAAATGATAAAAGATGGTAGGCAAAAGATCAAGGAGGCCAATGTTCCATTAATCTCCATTGAACAAGAGATCGAGAATGACCGCGAAACTTGGCTTGAAAGGGTCAATATACACCTTGAGGGGCTGCTTGAGAAGGCCAATAGAGACAGGAAGATGCTTCGTCACATGGCCTACCATTACATGACCCAAAATAAAATATGCAATATAAGGATGAGGAAGATTATGGCTAGGTTGAGGAAAGCCTTAAGGAGCAAAAAGGAGCATAACAAGCTAAAACTCTTGGTTGAGGCCTCACTATCCCGTCAAAGAAATTAATGAGGGTGCCTTGTGCCAAATCTGGGCAAGTTTTGGTGAGTTTTTGCATTTTTTAGATTTTGAAATTTTCCAACACAGAAAATTGCATTAGGTGCGTAGTGCCACCAGCGCTACACTATTGACTGGAGTACTTTTTGGATAAATGCTTTGAATATTTGGATTTAGCATGATGATAAAATCAATCCTTGAAAGTTTTAGCAATTTTGGAGCAAAACTTGGTCACCTAAAGGTCAAAAAACCATCAAAAAATGATCTCTCTGCCTCCTTTTGCACACACAGGAAGCAACCTTGGGAGATTCCACTTTTGAGGGGGAAATGGTATCCAAATGAAAAAATTCAAGCTGTTCTAAAATCTAGATAGGAAGACCTTTCCAAAAATCTATCTTGGGATCAATTTGGCTAAGGGGAAGGCCTCCAAAAGCAGCTGTGAAGTGGCACTACGCACATGGCAGGTGGCGCTACGCATAGAACCAGTTTGCTCAAAAATCCAAATTTCGCCTAGTTTTTCTACAAGTTGACTTTTTCTCTCATCTTGGATGAATTTATAACTGTAAATGATGTTTTTCTATGTAAATGTAATTTTAAAATTACCTTAGAGGGTAGATTCATCATTTTGAGGTGGCTTGAGGGTGAATGAATCAGTTTCCATGGTTTTAGAGGCAAGCTGTTCCAATGCCTATATTCCTGTTCTTAGTTTAGATATGGTTTAAATAGTCCCTTATCTCTTCGATTCGACCCCTGATGGCTAGCATAGGTTGTTTTAATGTCTATATTATGTATTTTTTCAGTCATTAGCAAAGGTTGGACTCTCTTGGATGCTCTGAGCTACATTGTACATCTCTACAACAGTTTGGTAAGGAAATAAACCAGAATTTGCAACTATTTTTGTGGGATTCTTGTGGTAATGTTTTTTTGCATTGATTCTCCTTCTGTCATTAGTTTTTCTCATGTGTTATGTGTGCCAAAAATCTAATTCATTCTTCTCAACTAAATGAAATCAAGATAGATAGGTAGAATACATTAGCAATAATGCTCTACCTTAGGAATACATTTAGTTTCTTATGTTTTCAGTTGTTTGAAGAGGAATCATGATCTCTGCATTCCCTCCTCAGCTCCTCACTGGTCTTAGACCTACCATGTCACTCAATTTCAAGTGATAAAACACCTACCTACCTCACCGCATAGAACACCCTGCATTCCTGACTTGATTTCCGAGACCCAACGCTGCTTGTTCCATTTGATCCAGCAAAACCGTCAAAATCAATCAAAAATCCCTAGAGCTACTATACCTAGCCTAAAATCCATATTTGCAGTCATCTCGACTGAGATTGACAAGGAGAGAGCCCTCTCCCAACTTGGTAGGGCTAGCTACCAGGTTAAGCTTGGTTTGTGGTTATCCTAGGATTGCCTCCCTTCAGCCTCAGGTAAATCTAGGCTCTAACATAGTGGCGACAATACTGGGGAAGAAAGACAAATCACCCTAGTACAATTGAGAAGTTCTAAACTTTTGGATGATAAGTTTATAATTCAGTAGGTTGAAAAGTGGAAAGTTGTAAAGCAATATCAAACTCTTGAGAACTTTGAACACATTGGCTTCAAGAAGATACACCAGGTCCAATCCCGATCCTGATCCTCTTCTTGTATTTGAAAATCCTAATCTCATCCCGCAGATTCTGAGACAAGAAATTTTATCAGGTCCTAGACCATTTTTCAGATCTCATTCATGCCCAGTAGAGTGGTTGTTCCTTGAATATCTTCCTTTTGATGAATACTTGGTCTCTCCCTGTTTAGAACCACATCTGATAGTGAATTACTGGGTATAGTCATAGACCCAGAATTCACCAAAGAGCTTGAAATCCAATGAGCCAACTTGATAAGTAACCGAAATCTTCAAAACACTCCTCAGTCATTTGTCACCACTGATCGAATTCTTGAACTCTCTTATTCGGCTTCAACATATTTTGCTTCATCATCAATTCCTCATATTCCAGTGAATCATTCGACATCTCCAATTATACCTTCCCTCCCTCATCAGCCTATCATTACCCCTAAAATTCTCATTACTTTTGCTACATCAACAGCTCTTGTTGTCATAAATCCTCCTCTTTCTCCAAGACCAATTACAAATCCGCCTCGAGTCATGGCTGCGAGATATGCACCTCTCATTCTGCCTCAGAATTTGGATGATATGCCCGCTGATTACCAAAGTAAAATACCTCTGTTCGATGCCACTCAAAGTATCACAACACAACAACATGTATATAGGATGAATGACTTCTTTGATCTTCATGAGGTATATGCCGAAAATGTGTCCATGAGATTATTTATGCAGAGTTTTGGAGGTGAGGTTCAAAAGTGGTTCAGAGCATTACCTGTGGGATCTATCAATACTTTTCTGGTTCTTCATAGAAAATTCCTGGACTGGTGGGAGGTAACGAAAAATCCTCTCCAAATTCTATCCGAGTATGAAAATATTAAAAGGAATGTAGGTGAAAGTGTCCAAGATTATTGTGTAAGGTTCAATACAATTTATAGCGCTATTCGAGCTAACATTAAGCCACTGATGGGGTTATCCTTGATCAAATTTCTCGATGGATTTGATGCTAATATGGCGTACCAGTTGAGAGAAAGAGATCCTACCACACTTGAGGATATGCAGAAGAAGGCAGTGAGTGTGGAGGCAAATCTGTTGGCCAAAAGAGCAAGGATGAAAACTGAAAAGAAGGTGACTACAAAGGAAGAAGCATCTTACTCAGATGTTAAGGCAAATCATATACTTCAGAAAATTGAGAAGATGTTCGATTGGTTAACAATTGCAGACAAGCCTGAAACCACAATCAGAAATCCAAACTTCAGAGGACAACAACAACTTCAGTTCAAGATTAAACAAAGAGAGTAGAAGGCACAAGATCAGTCATCGCAGCAGCACATCAAAACTCCTTTGCAGCAAAACTATGTACATGGAATGGAGAGTGAAGATGATGATGATCCAATGGTTGAGGCGAATCATTTCTTTATTGTTGATGGTTTGCCCATCTACCTCACAGAAGATGAAGAATATTCGGAGATCCTTGATGTGCAAAAGGATGAATATTACATACTGGCAAATGAAGCAGTTTTGGAGGATGAGTCAGATGACTATCAGCGAGGATATATGTATGCATTAACAACACAACAAAAAAAATATTCATTGAGAAGCAGAGATGTACCAGTCAGCCCAGTTCAAAAGAGGAAGGAAGCACAACTTAAGAATGACTACTCGAACATTTAGAAGAAAGGGAAGGAGCCCGCTGACCCAAATTCTAGCAAAGGATCATTTGCAAATGAGAAGACCAATCAGCAAGGTGCAGTAAAGGAAAAGGTTGAAAAGAAGGACCCTCTAGTCAAAGAGGTAGATAAAGTTTCAGCTTTTAGTTTAGAAAATGAGATTGCTAAATTAAAAGTTTCAATTCCGTTGACTGAATTGATGAAGAACAACAGCTATAATCATTAAGTGTCCAAAATTTTGAACATAGATACTTTATCTGATATGGTCATTGTAGAATATGATCACCATGAGCTTATCTTTCGCCCTACTTTAGAAGGTCAATCTGAGGATAGTGAAGTTCCTCCGTTCTATATAAGCCATAGATTGCATGAGTATGTCCTCCACAATGCCATGTTTGATTTCGGAGCTTCCCATAATCTGATGCCAAAAGCCATTATGGAGAAACTGGTCCTTGACATTACTCGAAAATATCATGACCTATATTCTTTTGATTCAGGTAGAGTCCACTGTATTGGTCTTATCAAAGACTTGGTGGTGTCTTTAGACCAAATTCTGGCAAAGAATGTTCTAATGGATGTGGTTGTTGCAGACATTCTGCCACGGTTTGGTATGCTTTTGTCTAGATCGTGGGGTGCAAAGTTGAAAGGGACTTTACAACTAGATTTCTCCAATGCTACCATTCTCGTGTTTGGCCAATTGAGAAAATTATATAGGGAAAGGAAAATGAAGTACAAGATTACAAGCAAGGAGAAACAACTTAATCACCCAATCAATGTTGTACATACAGATTTAGAGTCGTTTGTATTATATTCAGATAGTGGTTTAAATAATATTGATAGTCAATTAGTTAAAGTAGAAGATGTGCCAGAGATTTCAGAAAATTTCAGAGTTGTCCTTGATCAAGAAAGACAAAAACTTGCAAGTACCTCTGAGAAGTCCACATTCTGACAACAACAAAAAGGTAATGAACAACAGCAAATTGAGGAGATCAGTCAAGGCAAGAAAGAGGATGAAACATAATTTCAGCATTTTGAAGAAGAAGTGGGTCTATGGAGCATGGATTTTGATGTAGCCATGGGTAAGGATGGAGCTGGCATAGGGATTTGGATTCACAGCCTTATTTTCCAGCCAAATAAAGTCCCTAGTAATGTCAGAATTTGTTCATATAAATTGGCTTTTGAATGTTGCAATAATGAAGCTGAATATGAAGTGCTAATTGTAGGTTTGAAAATTCTCAAAAAACTGAATGCAAAAAGGATACCAGTCTATGGAGATTCCAAGTTGATAATCAAGCAAGTTAAGGGTGAATATCAAGCCAAACATCCTCAGATGAGGGCCTACCATAATGCAATTTTAGATATCTTAAGGATGTTTCCAGATTATGGCTGGACAGCTGTACCTCGTGCTCAAAATGTTATTGTAGATTCACTTGCTACTGCTGCAAGTAATTTGAAGATTCCAATGAATTCCAACAACAAATTTGAAATCCATGTCAAGCATTGACTTGATGTTCCACACAACTTAAGGTATTGGCAGGTGTTTTGGGATGATAAGGAGATCAATAATTTCTTGCAGAAAGAAGGGAATTACAAGGATGCTTCCATAGATTGTGATCATGATGACAAAGAATCGGAAATTGAGGTGAATCAGATGGAAATATTGCAGCTGAAGGAAAATATCATTCCTAAAGGTCTCATACCTTTAGAAGAACTTTTTGATCAAGATGATGTGGCTAGGAAGCCGAGCTTGGCGCCTACAGACAAAGGTGTTGAGGATGTGAATCTTGGAACAGCTGATAACCCCAAGTTTGTGAAATTATCAAAGGCATTGTCTCCTGAGGTAAACTCCAAATATGTTAGATTGTTATCTGAATTTGTTGATGCGTTTTCTTGGGATTATTCAGATCTAAAGGTGTATCACAAAGACATAATTCAGCAAACTATTCCCATCAAGACAAATCAGAAGTCGTTACGTTAGAAGCTGAGAAGAATCAATCCCAAGTTGCTGTCGTCCATTGAAAAAGAGGTAAATAGATTATACAAGGCTGGTATCATTATTGCAATCAGATTTTCTGATTGGATTTTTATCTTGTTTCTATGGGAAAGAAGACCGGTGAGATCAGATTGTGTATCTATTTCTAGAATCTGTATAAAGTGTCATTGAAGGACAATTACCCGTTGCCAAAGATGGATCATATCCTCTAAAGAGTGGTTGGAGCATCGCGCATGTCACTACTCGATCGATATTCAGGCTATAATCAAATTCTAGTGCATGAAGATGACAAAGATAAGACTGCATTCACCATTCCTTGGCGAAGATTTCATTATGCTAAAATGCCATTTGATTTGAAAAATGTTGGAGCCACATTTTAGCATGCAATGGACATCGCTTTTGCCAATGAAAAGGATGTATTTTTGGTTGTATATTTAGATGATTTGACAGTGTTTTCAAATTCAGATGATGAGCATCTTCACCATTTGAGGATTGTGTTTCAGTGATGTAGGAAATTTGGGATATCACTCAATCCAAAGAAAAGCCTCTTTGCTATGGATGAGGGGAAGTTGCTTGGCGATATTATCTCAAATGAAGGAATTCACATTGATCGTTCAAGGGTAGAAACAATTCAGCATATAGATTTTCCAAGGAATAAGAAGGAGATACAAGTATTCAACGGTAAGATGAATTTCTTACGAAGGTTTCTACCCAATCTAGCTGAACATTTGAGAGAAATTACTAATATGTTGAAAAAGGATAGCGTGGTAAAGTGGATGGAAGATGCTATGAAATCATTTAATTTGGTAAAGTATGATTTATCTACAACCCTAGTTTTGATTAGTCCCGATTATACACAAGATTTCATTTTATTCTCGTTTGCATCTGAGCATACCATGGAAACAGTTTTAATGCAAAAGAGAGACCGGCTAGAAAAGCCCATTACATTCTTCAGCAGAACCATTAAAGATGTAGCTTTGAGGTACAACATAATTGAGAAATAGGCTCTTGCTCTTGTCAAAGCTTCGAAGGATTTCTGAGTGTATATTCTGCACTCCCACATCATAGCATACGTTCCTAACGCAACACTTAAGGATGTGCTGGTACAAAATGATCTGGAAGGAAGGTGGGGAAAATGGATTGCAACAATGTTAGAATACAATCTGGAGATAAAGCCTACAAATTTGATCAAAGAACAAGGCTTGGCGAGGTTGATGGCAGAATCAAATTTGCATGCTTTAGATATAAATCTAATTGCAGCCATGTCTGAAAATGAAGAAGAAAGCTCCCTGATTCAAGTGTCTGAAATGTTCCTTCAATCACCGTGGTATTCAGATTTTGTGTATGTACTTCAGCACCTCTCACCACCTCCGGAGATGAAAAAAAAAAAAGGTAGAAATATTAAACGTAAAGTTGTTAAATTCTGTATTTTGAGTAATGCCCTTTATTGAAAGGATCCAGGAGGTGTTTTGCTGAACTGTTTAATTGAAGAGGAAGCCCAGCACGTGATGAGTGACTTTCACAAGGGGGATTGTGGTGGTCATTTGTTCTGGAAGACAATAAAAAACAAAATATTGTGAGCAGGTTATTACTGGCCAACCTTATTTTCACATGTCTACAAAGCAATCATGAGCTGTCATGAATATCAGGTCTTTCAGGGGAAAATAAAGTTGCTGCCTCTTCCTTTAAAACTGGTTGAATTCAATGCACCATTTCAACAGTGGGGACTCGATTTTATCGGGGAGATCCATCCAACATCATCGGCTCAGCACAAATGGATCCTAATAGAAACCAACTATTTTACCAAGTGGATTGAAGCAATCCCAACCAGACAGGAAACAGGCACAGTAATCATTCAATTTTTAGAATCAAATATTTTATCTTGTTTTGGTTGTCCTAGTAAAATCATCACAGATAACAGAACTGCATTCCAATCCAAGAATATGATCAATTTTTGTAGCAAGTATAAGATTACCTTAGGTCACTCCACAACATATTACCTGCAAGGTAATGGTCTGGCCGAATCATCTAATAAGTCATTGGTGAACATCATCAAAAAGCTGTTGGAAACAAATAAGAAAGGCTGGCATAAAAAGTTAGTTAATGCTTTGTGGGCGGACAGGGTGAGCCAAAAGAAGTCTATAGGTATGTCTCCATTTGAAATAGTTTATGGCATTAACATAGTCTTTCTGACATCTCTTGCAGTTCCGGTTGTGAAACTTTTACAGGAGCCTGGCAGTGATGAAGATGATTTTTAGCGAATAATCAATTAGATGATCCATTTACGGCAGACAAGGAAGGAAGTCTTCCAAAATACTTTCAGATTGCAGGAGCAGATAAAAAATATCTATGATCAGAAAACAAAAGAAAATAAATTCCATCTTGAAGATGTAGTGTTACGGTGGGATGCTAGGAATGAAGATAAGGGCAAACATGGTAAGTTTGAAAACTTATGGAAGGGGCCTTATAAGATTGCTGCATATAGAGGACAAAATGCATTCCTGCTCAAAGAGATGGATGGACAGGATTGTTCAGGAGGGCTAGTCAATGGTAAGCTCTTGAAGCGCTACTTCTTCTAAGGTGATTTCTAAAATCATGAAATGATCATTGTATATACCATTTTCCTTTCATTGCAAGTGATCAAAAGTTACAATTCATTTCAGCTTGGGGCCTGAGGTGAAGGCTATAAGGTTGAGTGATTTGTATCAGTCTTTGAGTCCTGAGTCAAATTTCATAGTGTCAGTTTTAGTTTTTGAAGTATATTGACCGTATTGCACAATGGATGAGCCACTAGTCTACTTATCCTAGATATCTATGGTTCTTGGCACCTCCCAGGAGCTACCATCCCCATTGGAGCCAATGTAAGTGTCAGTGTCCTCACACTGCTATCAGTGATCAAAATTCACCCTTTTGCATTCATATTAGGAGTCCCATTCTAAATGAGTTGCATTCCATTAGGTCATGGATCAACGGATGGTAGCCACATGTTAGTTTTTCCCTCATGACACATATCTACTGACCTCTTTTCATGTGTGCTTCAGTCAATGGTTCAGGTTCAGGTTCATTTTCAGTTTATTTCATCAAATAGGTCTTAGGTCTTAGGGTTTCAGTTTCATTAGGTAATAGGGTTTCGTCATGTCAAATTTTCAGTGACCATTGACTAATAATGGTTAGCAGACACATGAGGATGACAATAATCATCAGGAAACTTTTAATTTCATAATTTGTAAACTTAATAAATTTTTCACCTCAAAACTAGTTTGAGGTGAAAATAGAGCATTGGTATTTATTTGTAAATTTCATGTAATTTCATCATATCTCATATGTAATTAATAAGTCTCATGTTGCTCCTGGTCACCTGCTGATATTTCCAAGTACATGTCAATGCAAAAGCAAAAGGTTATCAAGCATCAGTTCACCTAATTCAAACAAAACGTCAAGCATCCAAAAAACAAAGTATTCGAAAAAAAGCCAAAAGACATTATAAAGTGGGTTTTGAAAAATGAAAAATCAAAAGTTCCCAAGCCATATAAAGGTCATTTCTCTCTCATGTTATTTCATTGCTTGAGTTGAATTTTATGAAGAAAATCGTGATTTTAAGGTATTATTGAGCAAAGGGAGGGAAATTACTGTGTTGTTGGAGAAAATTGCCTGGTGCTATGCACCAAAACATAGCGCTATGCATAGGAGCGGCGCTACGCACCTGGGTTTTCTCTGTTGTGTTATTTTAAACTGCCGCTATGCATAGGAGTGGTGCTACACACATGGGAAGTGCACTATGCACCTGGGTTTTCTCCGTTATGTTATTTTAAATTGGCACTACGCATAGGAGTGGTGCTACACACATGGGAAGTGCACTACGCACCTGGGTTTTCTCTGTTGTGTTATTTTAAACTGGTACTACGCATAGGAGTGGTGCTACACACATGGGAAGTGCACTACGCACCTAGCAGTTGGGCTAAAAATAGTTTCACATTTCATCAAATCGCCTCAAAACTCCCAAATTCCTCCATTGCAAGTAAGTAACATCACTATTCTTGCCAAAAAGATTTGTTGCATCAATTTTTGGTTGTGTTCTCTCTAAAAAACATCAAATCCTAGTTGTCACTAAACTATTTCATATATTGTAAAAATACACTTATTACTGTTGTCCCATATCATTTTTTACTGTTTCCCTAAATCCCATCCTTCCATCCATAATTCCCTAAACCCTATACCCATACATCCCAAACCCTATACCCATAATCCCCTAAACCTATACATATACCCCACACCCTACACTATTCGCTAACCTTACTCACTCCCTACATCCCTTTCCCACTCCTGTTCACCCTCACCTATTTCCTATTCAAATCTCTTCATACTCATCTTACCTTCATTCACCAATTCACCACTCTTCATTCACCACACTTCGTTCACCACAAAGAGAAACAACTGTACAACAATGGAGATGGACATTGAGTATGAAATGGAGGAAGAAACCCATAGTGATAGTTCCAAGGAGAGAGACACATAGGGCAGAAGGCCTCATAAGGGAGGAAAAAATACTAGAGAGGAGCCCACCAGTTTGAGGGAACTGCAAGCCTGCCCATTTGCCCTTTCATGTTTCAGAAATCAGTCATGTTTTAGTTTCTATGAAATAATGGAAAGGGTTAAAGCTCAACATGAATTAGCAAGGTTGTTTGTGACACATTTGGATAACAATGAGGTACACCTTGCTGGAGTCACATTCACTTTGTCACCAATTGTCATTTCAAAGGCTACATGTATTCCCAATGTGGGTGAAAGGTGGAACCAAAATCAGTACATTGACAGGGAGTACTATGAGCCTTAAATTAAGGCTAAATATCATAACAAACTCAGCAGAGTATTCCCCTTTAAATTCTTGGAGGACAGGTTTTCTCCATTGATGAAGATCATCATCAAGTAATTTACTTGTGAAGGTAGGTTCTCCCAACTATATGCCTACCACATTAGACTACTGATGCATTTCACTAGGGTGAGAATGATGAATATCCCCTACTTCATATTCAGAAAAATTGAGAAGATAGCACTCATTGTAAAGGAGAAATCATACCCCCAGCAGTTAACCAGCATCTACAACTTCTCTGTGATTAAAATCATTGTTTTACATCAGCTGAACCTACTCAAAATACCATGGGAGACCCTCGTTTCTCATGAAATGTTCAAAAGCCCTCGAGTCTTTTCATCAGTGCCTAAAGAAGAAGGTGGAGCTTCAAGACACGAAAGGCCTAAGAGACTGAACTGTGGGAGTGCCAGTGTTTGTGACATATGAGAGAGGCACTAGGATACTTTTTGCAGCTACCAGGCAAGTATTATCTCCACAAGGTGTGGAAGGGTTCTCACCTTCATTTACAGACTACAGGAAAATTCTATCTCCAAAAGGAGTGGAAGGGGCTGTTGGAGAGGTAAATCCCCTCTACGGATAGAGGCGATCCCTACTAGCCCAAAAGGGGTCTAGCAACAATCAAACAATGCTACTCTGTAGGTTCCTAGTT